>PVJA010027991.1:10043-28108 GCA_004027025.1 Myocastor coypus
TTTTTTTTTTTTTTTTTTTTTTTTTTTTTTTTTTATTTTTTTTTTTTTTTTTTTTTTTTTTTTTTTTTTTTTTTTTTTTTTTTTTTTTTTTTTTTGGTGCTTTAAGCAATTTATTTAACTGAAATGGGCTTATATTTGTTTCTGAAATGACTTCCATTTATTTGGATATGTCTTTTCCCCATGGTGATTTACAGGATCTTCAAGCCAATATGAATATTTTATAAATATTTGAATATTTGGTATACCTCTCCACAATACCTCAGCAATACTTTTTCAGCAAGAAAAACACTAAAGAGTAAAGACCAGACACAGTTACTAGGTACAGCGAGAATCTGCTGTAATATTTTTGAGGTAAGAAGGCACCACATACCTCTTCAACTAAGAAAATCACCCTTACAACACAGGACAATTTTATTTTTGTTTAGGACTTATAATACTTAAGTTGCCAATTAGGTGATGAATGGCTGAGCAATATCCCAGTTTATGCCATGAATTCATAGGGAATAGGTTCCAACAACTCAAGTTTCTTTCCATTGATTCTTACAAAATGTGCTTCTCTGGCAGGGGCAGGCTGGCCCTTCAGTTGAACCCAGGTACCTTTCACTTTGGCTTCTTTCTTTTTCTGATCATTTGCCTTGACGCGTGTCAGGAAGCTATCATGACTTTTTGAATGTTTAATATGCTTAATAAGTACATTAACCCTCTTGGCAAGTATCTTGCCCTTAACTTGCTTGTTTTCAACAATGCCAACAGCGTGCTGGGTAACATTGTAGACTCTTCCTGTTTTGCCATGGTAACATTTGTGAGGCATTCCTTTTTCCACAGTATCCAGAACCTTGATGTCTACAATGTCACCCTTTGTGTAGATTCCCATGTATGTGGCCAATGGAACCACCCCATGTTTTCCAAAAGGCCTGGAGAACATATACCGGGGTTCCTCTTCTCTTGTCCTTTGTGTTAGTCATTTTGACAAATTACTGGAAGATGGCAGATCTGGTCCAAAGTGATTTTGGCTGTCTTTTATGGCTAGACATTTATTTTCTTCCTCTCTTTTTTCCTTGTGTAGCATTGGGTGCTTATTTCTTCCCCATATAAAACAAGCAAATCATCCTAGGTTTCCTGTTGTTATTTTAATTGAGATTTCCTAACTCAGAGTTTATAGTTCAATTGGGAAAAATTAATATTAGATTTCCTATGAATATGGTATGTATTTCCATTTATTTAGACCTCATTTTATGTCCATCCGTAAATTGTAGTGTTATTTTAATGTAGGTCTTTTGGATCTTATTTTATTGTTTCTGTTTAAATGTGATTCTTTCTCCCTATGTTTTCCATAGATTATTAATGATATATATCATAACTAACAACTTTTTCTGACTTTTATATTTGACCACATTGCTAAACACATATCAAAATTAATAACTGCTGGCCTTTTTCATTTTCTATGTAGACAACCAAATCCCCTATAAAAAATTGTACAGGATGAGTACTCAATAAATATTTGGTATTGAATTTCTGAGCTTATCTCTTAAGAAGTGCAGACAGTCATGTGCAATTTAGATATCCCTTAGGTACCCACCCCCAGAGGGATCTGTCTGCTTTTTAAAATACATTCTGACTTCTTTACAAATTCGTCATACCTCTGTGATTTATTTCCTTACACTATTCAAGTTATGCTCTGGTATTAACTAATATAGAAGAAAAGAACTATCAACAATTCAAACATAGCATTGTCACGAATCTCAGGGCCTCAGTAGTGCACCCTACGTCATTTCTGAAAAGCTTTGCACATCAATCTAAGCTTTAAGAGTGGTAATGGTTCCTTTCTAGCACTTTGCAAAAGGATGTTGGAGGAAAATGTCCTGCCTCGCTATCTAAAAGCACAGACTGACTTTTTGGCTCTGTATTCCCTTTACCACTGAGACTCTTCTACAGTGATGAGCAGAGAAAAGAACCACTAAAACTTGGCCTGGTAGCAACGCTCTTCCAGGAGGACTTATAAGATTTGAGAAATGCAAACTGTCCTCCAAGAAACTGATTTGCTTTTTCTATATTTGATTTGAGTCATCCAAACTTGAAAAAAAAAAAAAATCAATGAGGGATAGAGAAGAGAAAGGAGGCAGGAAAACAAGCCCTTTGAAAATTCCTCTAGAGAGCCAACTGCAACCTATTAATATTAACACATGGAGCCTCTACCCTTGGATGCTTTTGGAGATTCACAGGGTGGCTCTCGGGAACCCTGCCGTTCAGGGTTCTTTTTAAATGTAAGGAATAAGACCCAGAGCCTCTAAGTTAGGCAGAAAATGTCCATTTCCCTTTGTGCACACACTTTCATAGGAAGCTGCCTCAGGCGTTGAAAAGAAGAAGGGAAAACAATGAGAATTCTTAACCACAGGCTGCTTCTGGACAAGAAAAATCCTATTTAAGAATCTTACAAAGTGAAGGATGAACATGAGATGATGAGGTGAACCTCAAATTCATCCTGGAGAAGTATTTCTTTCTGAGATAGACTCAATTACTGATATTGCTGGGGTCGCGAGGTGCATTTATACTCAAAGCTGTACGGTGCAAACAGCAGACAACCTCAGGTCAGAGCAAAACATGACTGAGATAAGAAAGACTTTTAAAAATTAGAGGAAAGGAAAATAAGTGGCTCATCCATTCCCTTAGATACACCATCCTTCTTCCTGGAAATTTAGACTTGACCTTGAATGCAAAGATCTATGTCTTATTCACAGACATCTAAGACAGAGGGAGGTGTCCCTGGGAAGCTCCACACCTGACCACCAGCTCCGGCTAAGCCCTCTGCAGAAGGCTTCTTATTCTTACATCTCTTCTTAAGCTGTTAATTCTCAATGGTCCTGAAAGTGAGTTGAGACACTGCATCCTCTAAGAGTTCTATGTCTTCTTCTAGATCTCACAATTGCCTCTATTGTAGAACCTATCACATCAGATGACAATTAGCATTTAGTTGTCTATCTTTTTCCACAGCACTTCAGCTGCGATTGGATATTGCCTGCCCAACACAATGCCTTGCACATGACAAGAACTCCATATGTACTTGCTGAATGAATGAACAGAGGACAGCCCAGCATAATATTTCCAGGGACAGTGGGATACCTTTTTGTCCTAAGGCTGTATTTCTGTTTGAAATGAAATCAGTTTCAAGGATAAATACATTCTTGGAGCCACATTTAATTGGCCAGCTTCCCAAACACTAAGACATCCAAGAGAAAGGATTTTTTTTTTCTCCTTGGCAAATATTTCCTAAAGAAAAGTAGATAAGGTGACTGCTGTAATAAAATGAAATAGCACTGCGTGGCTGTGCAGATGTCCAAACACTGCCAAAGCTGTCCCACAGGTTTGCCCACTGGGAACACCTATTAATATTTCTCCAGCCAGGCTATTAAAATAAAATTATCTTGATGATACTTTCTAGACATGAAGTCACACGTGTTTGCCTATAATTCATCACCCTTCATTTGTCTCCTTTTCAACAAGACTGGAATTGGAAGTATGTCCTACATTTCAGAATTACTTTTGAAATTTGTTTATGTTTGGCAAGGAAAAGAAAATAGAGCTTGTTTAAAGGGATCTTTACCTTTAAATGAGGTGTACTTGTTTTCTGGAGATGTCGTAATCATAGGTAGGGTGGCTTAATCAATAAAAATTCATTTTCTCACTGTTTTGGAGAGTCAATCTCTGAATCAAGGCATTGGCCAGACAGGTTTATTCTGAGGCCTCTCTCTTTGGCTTGAATATGCTGCCTTCTTCCTATCGTCTCCCGGTATCCAAACTTCTTGCTTCTTATACAGACATCAATTATATTGGATTAGAGTAGGATGTACTCTAACTTCATCACAATTGCTTCTCTTTTTAAAATTCTAATTGTTTCTTAAAGATCGATATCCAAATATAGTCACATTCTGAGGTATTAGGGATTAGGATTTCAGCCTATGAATTTGAGGACAGACAGCCTACAAGTAACAGTTCAATTCCTCAGATATTTGGGGTCAGACATCAAAGGCATGCATTCATAGACACACTGATTATTTTTTCTTCAAGAATGAAAAATCTAGGGCTGGGGATATATTGTCTCTTGGTGAAAGGGCATTTGCCTCATATGTATGAAGCCCTAGGTTCAATCCCCAGTGGCGTACACACAAACACACGAAATAAATATCTATGATCTCCTAAAAACCCTCAAAGCTGGAATGTTCCTACTCAACACAGTACAGTATTTAATGGGAAGTCCTAAGATGGAAAAAGCAGTGATTAGATTAATCTATGATATAAATTGCCCCTCTCAACATCTGAATAGACATAGATAGGGTAGCTGTAGACTTTCTTGTATTTCTGTTTTGTTTTCCTCTTCTTTCCTATTTCCAAAGTGGGAGGATGCAGACAAAAGTACCCCCCACCCCATGGCTTAGATGTCCCAGTTGTCTGCCCATCACATTATTTCAGGATTGGGATGTTCATCTCTAGGGCAGAAATGCTGAACGAAGAGTACCCTAGCAATGTTACAAATCACACTTGCCCTGACTTTGATTAAACACACCATGGGCTGCTTTTAGGAGATAAACAGCATTTAATAAGATAACCTAAATGTACCATCACTCCTCACCCAGGGCAGTCTTTTGAGTAGATAGAATGCAGTCTGCCAGGAACATCACTTGACATGGCAGGAAGAGCAGGAAGGAGATCACAGAGAAACCAGGACGGGGCCTGCAGTGGGCATCTCTGGTTATTCTCCCTGCCCTTTGTTGTTTCCATTTCACCCCTGTGCTCAGAACATTCTGATTTCTGCTCAAGTGGTGTCGGGAGGGGTTGGTATTCTTGTTACTTCTGAAGGAAAGAGTTCCTATTCTTTCCCAAATCATTCAGGGGTGTTTCTCCCCAGTTTGGATTCTAGCTCTTAGTCTGCCTGGAGGAAGCCTCCATGCCTAATACCTGGTCTGCTGCCAGAGCTTGCTGCAGTCACAGGCTGCTCCATCCTATCTTTCCACTACTTGCAGTCACCCCCAGCTCCTCCTCTGTCTCCCTTCCCACATGCAGCCCATCAGGAAATTCTGTGGGCTCTGCCTTCTGGCTTTACTCAGAACCCAGCCTCTGGCCGCCACCTCTCTGGTAGGATTTGCCACAGTAGCTTCATAACTGGCCTCCTTGCTCCTCTCTTTGATTCCTGCAGTCCCTTGGCAGCCTGAGTGTGTCTTCTGAGATTAAAATTAGAGGCTGTCACCCCTCTGCTCAGAACCTTCTGGCTTCCCAGCTAATTCACAATACAACCCAGACTCACAGCAAGGGCCCAAGAGCACCCAGTCTCTGGGCCCCTTTCACCTCTCTGCTGTCCACTGTCCCTCCAGGGCTCTCATGTTACTGCTATCTCCTCCTGAGCAGGAGCTGGGAAACTCCAGCTGCACACCTTCCCTTCTCAGTGTGGTGTCCTGACCAGCTGGGCACTCCTAATACCTTTGGTGCACTCCTTTTTATTCTTTCTGCCCAACTTTGTTACATAGCTCATACTTTTTTGTTTTCTGTCTGCCTGCCCCTCCTTCTCCCTTCCCCTCCTCTAATAAGAAACTAAGTTTGTCAAGTTCAAGAATCTTTGTCTTGTTCTCAGAAGTACCCCACACTTGGAACAGTGCCTAGCACATCTGAGGTGCTCAGTGCAAGTGACTCGGCGACTTACAATGGTAACGCATATTTCTTTCCAATGAATCCATTTGTGTTCCATCTAGCTGAAGTCTACTACTGCTCCTTAGAAGCTAAACTCAGCACACTGTGACTTCAAAGTGCGTGCATTCCATTTAATGTTTTTCTATATTAAAGAAACACACACACACACAGAGACACGCACACATTTTCTGCATTAAAGAGAAACACACACATATAAAAGCAGGAGAGGAAGATCCAGAATTTCTGTTCATTTCTACATTAAATTTAGTTTGAATGACCAGTGGGTTCTTTCTTCTTTCCCTGCTGGTGGAAGTCAACGCAAAAGTCTTTCAACTGGAGGCAGGAGGCTCCACTGAGCACCCCAAAGCCAGCCACTTGTGGAATGTGACCTTGGATGTCATTGCACCCAGGGCCTGTTCCTTATCTGCAGAGTGGAGCTGATTAAACCTCCACCCCCAAGGGTGTGAAGATTTAATAAGATCTTGAGTGAACTTGTCCAGCTCTGGCCCTGGGGTTACCAGAAGAGACCGCACTCCTACTGCCAACCACCCACTATGGCACATGGCCTCTAGGGTGTTACCTGGCTGCAGCGTCTTTCTTAGCAGGAGGGTGACTGCAGTGGCCTGCCTGGGAGGTTAAGAGGAGGATTGCTGAGGTTGCACCTGGCACAGGCAAAGCACTCAAGAAATATTGGCTATTGCTGCGTGTGCGGTGCTCAGTAACGTTTCCCTTCCTGGGATGCGAGGTTCAGCAACTACACCAGCCTGCTTCTTTCTTTTCTCCTCAATGTCAGTGATGACACACAGCCTCCCCCAACAATGCGGCTCTGGGCTTTGCTGGTGGGATAGCAGAAATGCGCTTCCTGTGTTTCCTGCAGCTCCAGGCCTATGACTCCTGGCCTGAAACTGTCCGAAGGTCCCTGACACCTGGGCTTCTTGCCAAGTGCTCCTGGAGAGACAGATTTAGCACATGCTCCTTCCGTCCTCCCTGACTGGCCCTGCCCTCCAGTCCCACTCTGCTGCTGTGCCAGCCCAGCAGTGCTTAAGCAGTTTGGTGCAACATGATTCCATTTTAGTTCCTGGGGCAGAGTGAGGGAGGGGTGCAGCAAGGGCTGAGCTAGAACTGTGGGAGACACTGGTTTGAGCCTTGGGGGCTTGAGGCAAGGGGTAGGCTAAGTTTATGCATTGGCAAACCCTGATTACAACAACAATGTTTGCATCCAGCAAAGGATGATTGTGGCTTTTATTGGCCCTGCTTGGGTCTCCTGCCTACCTTTGAGCCAACCAATCACTGTTGGCACAGGAAGTCCTCACATATTCCCCACTTCAGTAACTGTCATTGTCGACCTTGTGCTAAGACTTGACTTTATTATTTACTGTCACAAAATAATTAAAGATATCTATTATTCTCAGATGTTGAAGCAGGATTAACGAGACTCAACAACTTGCCCCAACTTCGTGGCGCAATCAAAAGATACTGTGAATAAATTTTAAAAATTTTAAAAAATTTATTACAGTAAATGATACATTACCATTAATTCCCCTCAGAATACTTGCTCTCACTACCAACACGGTTATCCCATCATTCTTGCTACTTTCTGGAGCAGTTGTGGAAGCCCTCCTTCCTGTCTTTAAAAGGTGTGTAAAAAAAATGGGGAGTGCTGCTGAGTGGCGAGCGCTGGAAAGAGCTTTGCAAAAACACGAGGCTGTGGCCTCATCTGCCTTTCTTCACCAGAGCCGGCACCGCACAACTGCTGGCCCTTCCCCAAGCTCAAAATGGCCATGAGAAGGAAATGTTGTAAACTAATTTGGGTCACTGAGAGAGCCAGGACAGCACAATTATAGACAGAAAAGAAGGCTTCAGGACTTCTTAAGAAAATGGGAAGAATGAGGGGATAAAAAGTGAGGGGGAATATCTTGCAGGGATGAATAGAAATGTGTCTTGTACTATAATATTATTGGTATTTTTAAAATTTAAATATTAGTGGTATTTTTCAATCATATTTCATACATCCTCAGCGGAAAATCTGGAACGTGGGCCCAGTTCTCTGGAAGGTCCTCGATGGGACCTCCATGAGGGAGACAACTGGTTTTAGTCAGCTCCCCAGGACCCCTCCAGTCCTGGATCCCTAAGACTGATAACTTCATAGATGTCTCTCATCAGGTGCTCCTGGTTAATAGAGCCTTTCCAAGAAGATGAAGTCACCGTCTGCGACTTCTCTTTCTGTTTCACTCTCCCTCAAAGAGCCCACCACGTAGGTAAGATTTTTAAAGAGTCACAAACTGGCTTCATCCCAAGCACAGTCTGCTTGGCCCCCACATGTCTGGCCTCTAAATGGAGCAACTATAGCAGCGCTGAGCCCATGATGGTCCCACACGGTGACAGTGAGCTGAGAAGCCTAGCGAGTGCAGGGTAGGGGTGCCCTCCAGTTTACCCTACACCCCTGCATGGCCTGTTGCCTCACATCCAGATTGCTTTCTTATTGATGTCTCTGAGGAGACAGAAAGAGGTCAGTGCTGCAGAGGAGAGACAAGAGGCCATGGCATTCATAGGAAGAAAGAATGACTTCCAGGTAGAGAAGAGGAAAAGGAAACATTCCAGGAAGAAGCTGAGCCTGAGCTAAATGACAAATAGTGTTTTAAATACATAAGTTCTTTGCATATGTAATGTGGATTTTTGTCACTGGAGTGGAACAGTGTGGGAAGGGATTTGCCAAAGTGAATGAAGGGCGTGGGCAAAGACACAGGCAGCATGGATGACAGATGCTTCAGGGAGCCTGGCCTGAACAGGCGGTACTAGAAGGTCACACCATGGTGCACAGCAAGACGTGGGACCAGCTGGGTGGAACTTGGCCACATGCCTGTCAGATCCATGTGATCTCTGGTCTTCGTGAGTACAGATGAGCGAAGGAGCCTAGCTGGCCCAAACCACCCTGTGAAGGCATCAGGCAAATGAGATGAGTTTCAAACCCCTTCACTCCGCAAAATGGGACTGTGTCCTCACCTGGCCCAAGGGACATGTCAACTCATATCCAGCTGGGATCCTGCTTCTCCCACCTCCCTGCTATGCTGGCTGCCTCTGGACCCCCAACCTTCAGAGGCCTGAGCCTGCCACCAGCCTCCTTCTAGAACAGGGAGAAGCTGTCACCTCCCAATTGATTCAGGGTCTCTAGGGCTCTGCATTGCCTGCCTTGGGCTGTGGCCAGAGAGATGGGTAGAGGAAGGATGGGGATGTAAATGTGTCCACACCATAGGGTACTCGGAAGTTTGGCTTTAATAACCCAGCTTTCCAAAGGAGGAAGTGAAGCTCAGAGAGGTAATGTCTGTGACTCTGGCAAGACCTCTCAGCTTACATTTCATCCTTATTATTATTCATGATAAGAATAATTTACAAACCCTCCAAGACTGTGTGGAACTTAGAAAAAGAGTGTCAAGTGTTGGCCCAGTGCTTTTCATGCATTTTTTTGTTTAAAATAATTGGTGAACGTCTGTTATACCCCGGACACAGTGCTTGGCACGCAGTCTCATTGCTCAACAAATTAGGCACTTTTCCTGTTGTAGAAAGTCACAGTTGTAGTGTGTATGTGTGTGTGTGTGTGTGTGTGTGTGTGTGTGTGTGCGTGCAGGGAGAGGGAGGGAGGGGGAGAATATACAGCTATACGCAATGCAATAAGTGGCCGGATACAGGCCCTGCCAGGGCTGCAGCTTATCACAGGATGATACCTGCACTTGGGAGCTCTGGGAGAATGCCCACCTCAGCATGAAGTTCACACAACAGTATAGTGATGCAGCCTGGACCACCCGGGTACCTGGGAGAAAGGTGAGGATGCAGAAGAGCAGGGATCCCTGGGAGGCTAGGCCAGGCCAGGCCAGGCCAGGCTGTGCCCTCCAAGTTGTGTGAAGAGGCTATGGTTTCATGTAGCAGAATAAAGAGTTAGGTGTGGTGAGAGAGAGGAGGGAAATGAGGTTTGGTGGACAACTTTCCAGCTGGTGCTGGATGGTGCTTTGGATGCCTATATTTTCTCTCAACCAAAACACAGAGTAATTCCACTTATATCCCTTGACCTGTTTATCCAAAGGCTCATCCCATCTGTTCTGCACTTTGCAGTCACTTTCCTGAGCTTCTGTATAATGCATACCTCCTCACAAGTCCCTGTGGGACATGGCCCATCACCTCGCTGCGATGTTGGGTGACACAGCGTAGCTGGTGCTGCCACCTCCCATTTTCCTGATTCCTCTCCAGCTAGCTTGTCCCTCATCTTTGTGGCACATCTTTGCCCAAAGGCCAGCTTCCTGGGGAGGCTTCCAGAGAGAGAGAGATCTGTACTAATGATGCTTAGAAAAGAAAATATGTCTTGTGTTAGTTACTGTTCTCTCATTGCTGGGACAAATACCCAACACTCAGAATGAAGGAAGGAAAAGTTTCTTCGCTCACAGTTACTGGAGGTTTCAGTCTATATTCAGCTGGCACAAGGATGAGTGGAACAGGGCAGAGAGGATCCAGTTCATGGCGGCGGAACAGCAACAATGGCGACAGAGGCAACTGACTAACCAGGGGAGCAAAGAGCAACAGTACTAGTCTGTCTCTCTGTCACTCTTTAAATTGCATAAGGCTCTCTGCCTTAGCCTATCAGCCTCAGGTCAAGTCCATAGTCTCAGCACTACTCAGACCATAATCCCAACAGTAGTAAAACAAGTAATCCCAGTGGATCATCATTCAAGTCTCAAACTCTAGAAGTCCCCACCCATGACTCCATGAGGCTTTTGGGGGACAACTAGACATAAAACATAACATGTCTGTATCTTATACTCTGAACAACTGTGATGAAGACAATAATATGTAGTGTATTAAGTATTTTAATAAATAAAGTTTTAAAAAATTTTTAAAAAAGATTCAAAAGTGTCCCTCAAGGTGCCTTCACTTGTGCATTCTTTTATACTTTGATTTTTCTGTGACCCTTAGGTTCTCAGGCATGGCCAGTGCTCTGCAACCAAACCACCAGGAGCACATGCAGTTGTGAGGTTCAGCTTATCACTGAGCGAGACTTCTGCAGGCCAAGCCACATCTCTTCCTGCAGTGCTCAGCTTCAGCCAGCCATGTTGGCAACAGTAGAGGCATTATTTAGTTGTAAAATTTTGGTTTTTCTGTCTTTGCTTTCTGGCTTCATGGTGATAGGAATGTTCTATTGTCTTAGCTGATCTAAGTATCTAGAGCCATGTCTAATACATAAGAGGAGCCCAATTCCCATTAAAGAAATTACTCATTAATCCCGTTGTTAAGGGGCTTTGCCCAGGAATTTAGCTGTTGTGACCCCCTCAAGGAGGTCTCCTAGGTGAAAGTGGACCTTATCCTTTACTGAGATGGAGAAAACTAGAATTCGTCTTCCTGTACCAGTTTCAGCTACACTGGCAGATACCCCAACTCCCAAGGTCACCCCATGCTCTCCTAGCATGTGGGGTCCTCAGTGACCCTCTGCTGTGGCAGGACAAATACTGCCTTTAAGGCATTGCTTTAAACACTGGGCACAGATTACCTAACCCAGTTGTCTCTGTGGTTACTTTTAAGAGATGGGGTCTCAGTATACTGCTCAATCTACCCTTGAACTCCTGTCCACTTGTCTCAGTCTCCTGAGTAGCTAGAGTTAGAGGTGTGCCCCACGATATCCTACTTCTAAGATTTTAAAGATGAGGAAACAGGCACAGACAGAACAAGTAAATTTGGATTTGCCAAGCCCCAGCTAGGCTGTCCAAATTTTGAGTTGCCTTGCCAAGCTAGGTTGCCCAAATCCAGAGTCCAACTGTTCATCTTCCACAGACCCAAGTGCTGGGAACAGAGAGCAAATGTGGGGAGATACTGAGGCAAACTTTCCTTGCGAGTAGCAAAGAAGAATCTTTTGCTCATTGGAAACAGGCTGTTTGCAGCAGGCACTGCGGTAGTCTCACTGTGAAGCCCTCACATGTACCAGCTCCCATCCAGGCTACCCTGCCAGAAAAGACTGGTACCTCTAACAGGAAGCTCAACTGGGAAAGTCAAAAGGATCAGAAAAGAGCCAAGCCCACCCTTTCGACCCACTAAAGGACAGCAGCAGCAGTGACCTGAAAATCAGAGTTATTAACTCCACCTGGCACTGGCGCTGCACTGGATACTGCTCACCCAGTGTGAGGCCTCTTCTGCCCCTTAATGCTGAGGCTGCTTAGCCCTTCAGCCTGGCTCACGCCTGCCAAGAGCAGGTTTTGCTCCCCACTTCTCCACAACAGGTCCTTGAAGTACAAAAGGTGTTTTCAGGCTCCCAGCTGGGGAGAACTTATCCCGCTCCATGTCAGGTTTTTTAATAATTGGTTCCTTTCCAACTCTATTATTTGCCACCCTAGCTGCATTCAGTTGAGCTTGTGTGTTTGAGTACAAATGTACTCTGAGAAAGTGTATCCATCCCCTAGCCAAAAGTAAATACTTTAGAAGTGAGAAGAGGGAAAACTAAAAAGTGAAATAAAGAGTCCCAGTGTCTGTGTGCCCCTATTATAAAGCAAGCCCATGGTGATCCTGAGCCCTGTACTAAGATTACAGCTAACAAGACAGTCAAATGAAGTCCAGTCTTGGTTGCCAAAGAGATGCCCTCCCATTGCTTCTGTTGCTCCAGTTCAATGACAGTGAATGATCTTTGCGTTCCAAAGGCTTCACAAAACACTGTTCCTGGTGCCAACATTCACAGTAAACAAGTATCTGATACACTTTCTGGGTACTGCTTTTAACTTTTCAAATAGTCCCCATTTCATTTGTTTTGATTTCACAACTATATGAAATCAACAGTAAAACTGTGCAACCTAAGCCAAACTAGTAGTATAAATGATATCATGTAAAAGTGCAACAGCAGAACCTTAGCTGAGGTGCTCAATACCACAGTAGTGATGGATGGGCAGAGGGTGACAGATGGAGAGATATATAAACAAGCAAATATAAGCAGGGTATCCATCATAAAATTCTTGGGTTGGATAAAGCCCAACAGTCCGTTCATTCCTCAAGTTTCTGTTTTTATGTTTTTTCCCCAAGTATTTCTCCAACATTTGCTGTAAAATGAAGCTAAATGAACATCAGACAGTTTAAAATCAATTTAGGTATAACCTTTACATCTGTTCAGAATGAAGCCAAAGTCCATCAGTCAGGAGCTAGTGAGGAGGGAGGGCAGCACAGGTCCCTGCCACCTTGAGATTGAGAAGTACAAAGGTTTATCTTGCTCAGCTCCAACCCCCACAAGCTAGCTGAGGGCTTTGTGTCACAGCAGCCTGGACATTGTCACCTTCGTTGTTCTCCCTCAGGGCCCAGTTGACACACAAGCACTGAACATGGCCTGAGGGAAAGAAGAGTCTAGAAAGCACAAATTGAGCCTGAGGTTTCCACAGAAACTCTGGGTTGAAGCAAGTCACCAGAGCCAAGGATGGAAAGTGGTGGCATGGAGCGGTGCAATCCCGCAGGCTCGGCACAGGCGCCACACAAGCACGTGTTGCACTGCCTTCTCTTCGTACTGTGAGCTGTTCACAGTGTATCCGTCTACATGGGTTTTCTCCCTTAATTAAGCAAACTACAGTGACCTGGAAATACCTATCTCTTTTCCTGACACTCAGTCACCATTTGCCTTTAGTAATGATTGAGTTTCTCCCATCTTTATCTACAGAGCAAAGGAGCCCCTTTCTAGATGTGACATCCTCTCTTTGCCAGCTCAAGGATGAAATCCCATAGAGCATATTCAAGGCGGGTCTTTGAGCCCATGGGAGAAATTCCTTTTGTTATTTTCTTTGCCTGGTGGATTCCAGAGGCTCAGACTATGATAGACTGTCTTTCTAGAAACTTCCACTTGACAGTTTGCTGTTGGGTCACTGCAGCAGGACACAGAGAAAGAAGGAATCATTTAAGGACCCGGTGGCTCCTGTGGACTTGCTGCTAGATCAGTTGATAATAAAAACTCAGTGGAATAGAACAGCTGGGAGGGAAAAAACTATTAACAGCCTGAATAGGAGGAAGAAGAGACGCCTTCTGGTTTGCTGTCAAAGTGCAGAGCTCATCTCCTTGCTGGTGTAGCCCTCACCCCTGTGTTCCTCCTTGGTCAATTCTTTGAATTGATCTGTGCAGTGATGTCTGAGGCTCACCCTTCTCCCCAGAGGCCTTTGAGCCAAATGATTCATGCTGTACAAACCACTACTTTCTAACACAGCCTCTTCTAAAAGGCAGTTTGGCTCTAAAGCTGCAAAATATAAAGCCTTTCCTAGCAACTGCCAAACAGGTACATAAGTGAATCAATACTCAGGCACTCAGCAAGTCATGCATATTTACTACAGAAACATACTGGCCCAGAACCGGATACCTAGGCTTCTAATGGGGCTAGTTAATATCACTCCACACTTAAAAACTATAGGAGTTTTATCACACTCCTCACATCCCAGACTCCTGGCTCATATAATGGATTTCAAGTCAGTGTAAATAGCCTGCTTTGCCCAGCAGCTGTGTTCCTGAAAAGTTTCTTATAAATCAAATCCTTTTTTAAAATGCATGAAAGTTTCTGTTTAAAAGGAACGCTGTAATTATTCCCTTTGGAAGGCAAATATAGAAAATGCTACTAGCACCTGCCTCCGCCTTGATTTTCCTCCTCTACCACCGCCTGGTTGTCACCTGCCCCCTCCCACTTGATCCTGTCAAGGTCAGCTTCAGGCATAGTTTTAAGAGGCCTCAGATCTTTGTGGCTTGGAAGCCAACCAAAGACCCATCTTTTAAACATTTATCTTACGAACACCCTGTTGAGAGGCCTGCAGAATACACAGCACTTGTTTGCAATTACCACAGTGCACCCTCACCAGAAATGCTGATGAACCCGGCTCTGAAAAGAGACAGCTGATGTGCTCTATGGAAACAGCTCAACATCTGCCACTCAAAACAAGATCAAAGACAGCACCTCGGAAGACAGGTGAAGACACAGCCAAGAATGCTTTTATTTCTTGTCCCCAGCTCACTCTCCTTTCCTACCAGTGAAGACTGAAAGGGGAAGGAATCTGGGAAAAACATCATTTTTATAACATCATGTGGAACATCAGAGGATACTTTTGCTTGAGGATGAGGCCAAAGACCAGCCCAGTGTGTCCCCACAGTCAATCATCTAGTAATTTTGCCATGCCTCTGTATCATTGGTAGTATTATTTACTGCATTTTAGTTGAAGTTGACTCACTGATTTTTACTTAGCCTAATGAAAATAATGAGATCTGTGACATCATAGGTCACAGCTAAAATACACTATACTCTGCCAAGACAAGGCACAGTGGCCTCACCAAATCTGCATGGGCCATGCCAGTCCCTGTTCCTATTGCTTGCACAGCTATATCTCCATCCACCCATAACAGCGGTATCTATCATGCACAGATACCATGACAAGTATGAGTGAGGAGAGAGAAGACCCCATGTGCCTTTGGGATCTCAGTTTATGGGAAGAGCGGTATTAGTCAGTGCTTACAAGAGAAAGAGATTTAATGTAAGATATACAAATAGAACTTGCAAAATTGGATTACAATGGTCACCTAGACTCAGGCGTGGAAGGATGCAGTCTGCCTGTGTGCTACTGATCTTCAGGATCCAGTCCAATGTCTAGCTCACTGCATGCCCAGTGGGGGCCCTTATCAGGAGGCAAAAGGGTCTTCGATGAAAGGGTGAAGGATCGATACTGGAGACTGAAGAGTCTGCGCTGAACTCCAGGAGATGGCATCAAAGGTGAAAGTGAAGACTGGAGCCACTGAGCAAAACCAAGCCTTCTCCCTTCATTTCCCTTTCATGCTGCTCAGGTCGCTAGCTTACCCTTGGTTGTTCTTTTGTCTTCAGTAAAACCCCTCAGCCACACTCAGCCCAATTTAAGGAGGTGTTTTTCACTCATGTTGATATGATCAGTGGTCTCTTGAATAAATGGCCAGCTTTCTAGGCTCAACTTACATCCACTTACCTATAAAAGTGTTTCTTTATGGCTGAGTAGCACTCCATTATATTGAAAAACACATTGTTTTTATCCATTCCATGTTTGAGTGGCATTTGGTTTGTTTTCAAGATTTAGTTATTACAAATTGTGTTGCTATAAACACAAGTGTGCATATATTGCTGTGGCACACTGTTTTTAATTCTGGGAAGATACACAGAAAGGGAATAGATGAGTTGAATGGGACCTCTAGTCCTAGTTTTTTAAGGAATCTCCACACTGACTTCAACAGTGGTTACACCAGTCTAGGCCCCCACCAACACTGGAGAAAGGCTTCTTTCCCCCAACAGCCCTTCCAGCATTTGTCGTTGGTTCATTTTTTGATAATGTGTCTGACCATAGTTTTAAAATTCTTGTCAGATAATATGGATAGTAGTATGTCTTTAAAGTCAATTTTCAGAGATTTTTTTTTGTCCCTTTGAGTGACCCAGGTTTCTGTTTCTTTGAATGCCCTGTAATCTGTTTTGCAGTTGGCCATTTGAATAAATAGTCAGCTTCCCAGACTCCATGGACTGACTTCATGTGGGATCCTTACCAACTCAAATGGTTCTTGGACCTCAGACATTTCCTGGGTATCTTCTCTGGATTTGTATGCTTATTATTCCAATACATATGGTTGCTTTGAATTGTCATAATTCTTTGAGGAGGATTGGTCCAGCTTCTTAAAAGCTTTCAGATTCCATTTCTATTTCCTTCCTTCCTTCTTTCCTGCCTGCCTACCTTCCTTCCATTCTTTCTTTCTTACAAATCAACTACCTTCACAGATTTCTGTTTCTTTTTTTTCATTCTTCCTATGGTAATGGGGATTGAATGCAGGGTCTTCATACTGTGTTACATGTTCCTGCTTTTTCTACTTTTTATTTTGAAACGAAGTCTTACTAAATGGTAATAACTAGGCTATAACTTAATATTCCTCCTGCCTCAGCCTCTCAGAGTGCTAGCATAACTTTTGCCCATAATCTCTTGCTTCTCTTATGATGTCTGGAAAAATCAAGTTCCCCACTATTAACATGATATAATTCTTGCCTCTATTTTCAATGTGACCTCCAGCTTGGTATCTAAACTATAATGCTCTTGTCACTAAAAAGTGTGAATTTTACTACATATAAACTATACATTATTAAACTTTCTCTGTCTCTCTGTCTCTGTCTCTGTCTCTCTCTCTCTCACACACACACACACAGATACATTTAATATCACTCAATAGCTTGTATTTGAGTCTCAGCCTGGTAACCATTATAACTTGTAATACAAACTTGCTTCAGCTTTGTTATTACTATTTTGAAAATTCATGGGACTAGGGAGATAGCTAAGTAGGATAAACAGTTGCCTGGCAAGCACAAGGTCCTGAGTTCATATCTCCAGTACTGGAAAAAAAGAAAATTCTAGCCACTCTTATAAAGGTGTAGTGGTATTTCACTCTGACTCCAACTAGCCTTTTCTTGAGTGATATTGATCATCATTTTATGTCCCAATAAACCCATCATTAAATGAAACTGTAATAAGTGAAATATACTCACTTTAGCACTGCACCTAGGAGTCATGGAGCCCAGCAGCAAGTGGGGACCCACAGATCCACTTCAATAGGGTACAGCCAGAAGAAGCCAAGCACAACAGCCAGACCTAAGCCAGGTCTGGCTGGTCAAATTAAACGTTGGTAGATATAGGCCTAGGGACCTGAGGTGTCCTGCCCAGACCTACAGGAGCATCCTGGTGGCACAGAAGTGGAAGCAGATAATTGGGATGAACTAGTCTGCTTGGAAGACTCCAAGTACATGAAGGGAGGTGCACAGACAGAACTCAGGGGAGCTAATTCAAATACAAATTCCCAATTTAAGATCCACTTAGTGATACAGCTATAATGTTTGTTCCTATGGTCTAAAGTACAAACCTATTAGTTACAAAAGTTTGTAAATTTCTAAATTTTATTACCAGTTATTGTTATTGCTAATTCTACTACTGTAAATAGGAAACCGTATCTGCCTTAACCACATGTTCTCCCTTGCATAATAATATAGGGAAGCACCTTAACAAAGTCCTATAACAAAGGATAGAGGACAGTGCCAAATGGAAACCAATGTCTCACAATCAATAGAGAAGGCAAAATCTTGGGACTTGCTCAAAATGAGAATCTCAAAAATAAAATAAAATAAATTATATATAAAAAAGAATATCTGACACAAGAGAGGTACCTAAAGAACAGACTTTACAGAGAGGCTGTGATTGCAGTGATACAGCTATATACTACCAAATTTTCACAAAAAGGTGGCACAGAAATCAAAATAAACAGTTCTCTCGGAAATAGAAAATAACAACAACAACAAAAAAAAAAAAAAAAAAAAAAAAAAAAAAAAAAAAAAAAAAAAAAAAAAAAAAAAAAAA
>PVJA010027992.1:0-28005 GCA_004027025.1 Myocastor coypus
AATGCCCATGTGTTATCTTTAGTAAACAACTGGGCAAAGACTAGGCAACACTTGCCGGGCGTGGTGACGCACGCCTGTAATCCCAGCACTCGGGAGGCTGAGGCAGGAGGATTGGTGCGAGTTCGAGACCAGCCTGGGCTACAAAAGTGAGCTCAGGACCAGCCTCAACTGCATAGCGAGACCCTGTCCCAAAAAGACACACACACACACACACACACACACACACACACACACACAAAAAAAAAAAAAAAGACGAGGCAACACTCAACTCCATGAGAAAAATCTGTTCATGTTTCCCTTTAAAAACAGCTTGGCAGGGGGTAAGGGAGAGGCTGGGGACATAGCTTAGAGGCACAGTGCCCACCTGGCAAGTGCAAGGTCCTGAGTTTGATGCCCAGTGCCAAACAAACAAAAACAACCCCAGAGCAGCTGTTTGTCTTCACCCAGTGTCAGCTGCCCCCCATGGTGCTGTCCCCCTCAGCCTGTGGCAATGGTGGCCAAATTCTGACCTCGCTGCCCCCTGCCATAAATAGCTCCATCACACTGGCTAATTGATGATGTATTTTGAAAGCACTCTAGAACCACCACAGTTTAATTAAGAAGACAAGAGCCAATCTAGGAGCACGTGGGAAACTTACATTGCAAGTGTTCATTTTTGTCATACACAGAGCCAGTATACATCACCAATAAAAATCCAAAACCTAATAAAAACGGGCAAAAGCTGTCTGAGAATATAGACAGAAGCCAGTATTTGTGATATCAGCATATAAAAAGATGATATGAATATTCTTATAATCTGGGAAACGCAAAGTAGAACTATACTTCAGACTATTTTAAACTAAAACGCAGGCAGAGAGCACACAGTGTTGGGAGGGCGCAGGGAAAAGGCATTCCCAAATATTTCCAAAAAGAAAGTAGATTGTTATAACATTTATTGAAGGTAATTTGGAAAATTTTCTTTTTTTTTTTTTCAGAATTGCTCAGATAATACTTTTCAGGCCAGCAATTCCATGTCTAGGATTTTATCTCGTAGACAAATTTCAATATTTGTAAATGAGGGATAGACAAATCTAGTGGCTGCAATATGAAAAAGATTAAGACACCTAAACATTCACCAGCAATGCCCAGGCTAAGTAAACTCAGGAGCATCCGTTATCGAGAAGCGGGGCTGGTGAGCTCTTCTGTACAGCTCAGATCATACTGTAGGCCTTACAGGCTGTGTGGTCTCTGGTACCCGCGTGCAGCTCTGCTGGTGCAGTATAGAAGAGGCCATAGGTAATATGTAAAGGAACACATATGGCTGTGTTCCGGTGAAATTTTATTTGCAAAACATGTAGTGAGCCACTTTGGACTTGTAGGCCATTGTTTGTGGTCGCTTGTGGTATAACATCACGCAGCTATAAAGCATTATGTTCTGAAGAGTATATATAAAAGACGGAATATATACATAGTTCCTTATGTATGTAGGTATGAAATATCTCTGAAAGGATATATTAAGAGAAAATTAATTAACTCCCAAAGTAATGAACTAAGTGACTGGGACATGGGTTTGATGACAGTACAGGGTATTGACCTCAGGACCTTGCTCTTGCTTGGCAAGTGCTTATTCTACTGAGCTGTCTCCTCAGCCCTTCTGTATATTTTGCACAAAGTAAATGTATTATCTATTAAATATAAAATAAAAGTACATGACAAAGGATAGAAGCAAACTGAAGTTTTGGTAATGCCCTCTCTGTGATATGTAGAAGCGTGGAAACACCACATGGCTCCCCTCCAGTGCTTGCTGCAACCACAGCCACCCCATTTGCAGACTTGGGGTTCCATCCACAAGATGAGGGTTCCTTCTGTGCCTAGTGTTCTATCTATACATTGCAAGGTGTTATGGTTTGTGTAAAATTGTCCCCACAAAGCCTCATGCAGTCATGCAGCTGGGTTTTCTAGAGTTTGACACTAACTCATGACCCATTGGAATTACATGCTTTAGTACTGCTGGCATTATGGATCTTAATACTGCTGGGATTATGGGTGTGGTCTGAGTCGGATAGCCTGAGGCAGAGAGCTTGAATGTAATACAACAGACAGAGAAACAGACTCTCTCTGTTGCTCTCTGTTGTCCTGGTTGATCAGTTGCCTCTGTTGCTATTTCGTCGCTGTCCCGCCGCCATGAACTGGATGCTGTATGCCCTGTTCCATTCAGCCTTTAGCCGACAAGTATGCAACTGTGAGCTGAATAAACCTTTCCTTCCTTCATTTGGGTGTCGGGCATTTGTCCCAGCATTGAGAGAAGAGTAACTGAGACACAGAAGTTCCATCTACACCTTGAGGGTTCCATCTGCAAACTAAGGGTTCCATTTGTAGCTCGGGGTTTCGTCTGCACCTGGGGGTTCCTTCTACACACTGGGGGATCTGGATTACAGACAGAATGAGGGCTTTTGTCCTTTCTGTTCTCCTCAAAAGGATCCCTGGCAGTTGCAAATACAGCAGTGCCCCCCCAAATATATTATATATATATATATATATATATATGGCAGTGCCACATCAGGCCATCTTGCGGACTAGAATCCAAGCAGCAGAAAAACCCATTTTGACCAACTGCATAGGTCCCAGAAAACATTCACTCTTTTTGCTGAAAGCAAGCCAGGATAGGCATAGACAGAATAGACTATATGAAATGTTTGCTTTTTTAGGGCAAATTGTTATATATAAGTACGGATAACAGAGAGATGTGCTCTTTAATATCTCTAGCACCTTCACAGGTAAAGCTAGAACTATGCTCTCCAATATTATGGCCACTAGTCATATCTATCTCCTAAAATAAAAATGAAATAAAATTAGAGAAAGTCAAAATGTCAGTTTCTCAGCCACATTACAAGTGGTATGTGACAACTCGTGGTCAGTATCTGCCATCCTGATTACTGCACAGACTGGAGCATATTTCCATCTCTCAGAAATTTCTAGTAGATGGCTTGCTTGGATGATCTCTAATGTCTCATCTGGCTTTCAGACTCAAAACCCGAGAAAGCCACTTCAGTCTACTCAACCCGTTTCATTCTCAACAGTCTGTCCCTGAGACTGGGCAAAGACAGTCCAGCACAGTGCGCGTTCCCAACCTCAGGGGCCTCTAGTGGCCCTGCTGTCAGCGTGAAACCTCCAGGCAGAGCCACAGTGAGGGATATGAGCGAGCTGTTTGTCGTGGAGTCTCTGTCCCTTAGGGACTCTTCCGGGGGACGGGGTTCTCTCTTACCCGCGTGGCCACCAGTTTGTGCTACTACTTGTGTATGTCTCTTGTGACGGCACAACTGCATCAAGCGAGGGATGGCGGCGAGAGGCTTTAGTCCTAGAGCCATAAGTATCCATGTCTGTCGACACCTTGGAAGATGGAATGCAGCCTGGCTGCTGCCTTCACTGTCACCTGTGCGACCCTGAACAGAGGACCTGCCAGTCACATGCAGAGCACCACCCCATGAAACTGTGGGACCAAAAATGCGTGCTGATGTAAATCATTAAGTTCACAGCAACTTGTTACCAAGCGGTAGGTAACTGTCGCAACTCACTGCTGTGGGGTCCCTCCAGGGCCAGGAGGGGCAGACACCAGAGGGATAGATCAACCTTTTCAATTTCAAACGATTTCATTCAGAAACTGTGGAAGGCTTTTGCTTACAGAGTGGCCTGTCTCCAGAGGTTCACACATCACAAGAAAAAAGGTCGATTGGAAAACAAAAACCAGTGGGTTTTTCTCCTCAACATGGATTGGTTCTGACATGAAAGCAAATCAGTATATAATAATCATGAGGTGGTTTTGTGGCTTCCCAGGATGTCATTCTCCTGTTGTTCTGAAAGAACTTTCAAAATGGCTGTGAAAGAAAAATTTAGCAGGTGTAGTGGAGAAACTAGACATTTCCTTTTTAAATTTTATTCTCCTTTCCTGACTTTCCCCCTCTCTCTCTACCTCCTTTCCTTCCTTTCCTTCCCAGTAAATATATCTATAAACAGCAGTCAAAACAGCTACTTTTTTGTGGTGTTTGGGAATCAAACCCTTGTACACTAGCCAGGGGTCCCCACATCCTTAGCCTAAGCTGCTCCTTTGAGGCAGCTGTGAGGATGGGGTGACCGGAAAGGATGTCAAAGGTCTTGTGAGGTAGGAGGACTCGAAGTTTAACCTTGGGCAGGAAACTCCATGAAAAGGGAGACCCTGTCTTAGAATAATTTAAAATTAGGTTGGGTATATAGCTCAGTGGGGAGCCCTTGGATTCTCTCTCCAGTAGAGAAGATCGTGAAGGAGGAGGAGGAAGAGGAAGAAGAGGAAGAGAGAGGGGAGAGGGAGTGAGGAGAAAAGGAGAAGGAGAAAAAGGAGAACAGCAGAATCTAACGTCCTCACTGAGTTATCAGCTTTCTCTTTGAATTTTAGGTCTTTTATCAACGGCTGACGGGGTGGTTTCACTGGGAAGAAGAATTGGAAGATAATGGAAATATAGGGGAAGGTAGAATGGAGTGCAATTGTGTCCAGAATACCTCTTCACTGGTGGTGCCACAGAATGGAAACACTGTGAAAAGAGTTCCAGGAAAAGCGAATGATAGCAGACCTCTCAGTGATTTGCTAAGGTGGCCTTTTAAAGTCAGCACGTGGGCCAGGGAGGCAGCTCAGTGGGGGAGCACTTGCCTTGCCTTTGTGAGACCCTGGCTTCCACCCCCAGTGCAGCAAAACAAAACATTGTGGTGAAATGGCGTGATACTGCATTATAAGAAGAAATATGTATTTTATGTATGTGGTCTTTGTCTCTGGGTGGTAGTCAGAACTCATAGAATCTTTGCAATTTCCAAAGTGAGAAGAGCCTTAGGAGCTTTCCTTGTAATCGTTTTTTGTCTCCAACTCCCGAAATAGCTTCAGAGTGAAAACAGTGAAAGGAATGTCTTTTCTGGTCAATTGTACATGCCCCTCCCAAGCATTCCTGGGTTTATGTGGAGGAGGTGTATTAGGAGCACGACTAAGGATGGCACACTAGTTGCTAGGGAAACGCACTTGCTGAGTGACCTGGGAAGAGAGGGACTGGATCAATTAACAGACTCTGCCTACTGTGGTGAATCAACTAATCATGTCTAAGAAATAAAGAGTCTGTGTGCCCCAAACGACATTTGAAGGATTGCTTGATGTGGCAGAGACCCATACATTTGATGTGGTAAATAAAAATTACAGGTGGTCATTGTTTTGTAGCGAAGTCCTTCAACTCAGCCCCAGCCAACCAGGTTAAAAATAAAAATGGAATCACTCATGCTAACGTTCTGTATCACGTACACTAAGTCTACGCTGTTTGACTCTGAGAAATTAGGGTTAGAGAACTAAGAGAGAAATTTTCTGTAGAGACTGGTGATCAGTTGGATTGATAAGGATGGCCACGTCGCTTTAATCTTTACACAAAAGCAATCACCTGAAGTTTCTGATAGTTATAAGTTATGACACTGCTGTGTTTTTTGGGTTTCCTTGTCCTCACCTTATAAGGCAAGTAATTTTGCAATGACTCTTGCTATTTTGCCTCTGTGCTTTCTTCAATCCTTCTCTGTCTAGAAAACCAGCCTCTTGTGCTCATTGTAACACTTACCCTACTTCATAGAATGCTCTTTCGCCTGCTTCTGGAGTTGAAAAGATGATGAGGATCACCACACTAACCTGTACTTTTGTTCTTTGACAGGAGTTGTGCCAGAAGTGTGTGAGAGCATTAAACAACAAAAACAACAACAACAAAACTTTTCTTGTGCTTGTCAATTTCCTCTCTCTTTCTTTTTTTTTTTTTTTTTTTTTGGTACCAGGGATTGAACTCAGGACCATGTGCTTGCCAGGCAAGCACGTATTCGCTTATTCTACTGCGCTATCTCCCTGGCCTATTTTCCTCTTGTACATGGCTAACTAGGAGGTCCAGTGAGTTCCAGGACACAGTCTGCACGAGGTAACCACAATGCTTACACAAGAAGGACCCAGACTGTAAGACCCTCAGGACCAGCTTGGCCCTCCCGCCACTGAGCTCCAATCACTGGGCTGTGCAGCTCTAGAAGCTCAGACACGTGGAGCTCCGAGGTTCCTGACATCCACAGCGGTGTGGCTGGAGGGAGCGTGATTGCATGGGCCCTAGCCAGAACCTCTAGATGGGTCTTTAACAACTACCAACATAAAAAGAGTTGGCGGGTGAGTTGTAGCAGGTGGTTATGGCACGTGCTCCTACCCCTTAGGTCTTCAACATACTGCAGAGCTCCTGCCCAGATTCCTGAGAGCTGTCCCTGCAGCCCCTGAAAGGTCGCTCTCTTGGCAGATGGTGCAGGGCTGATGGGGTGGGGGGCGCAGGGCGAGGTGTCAACACTCGGGCTCCCTGCCCTGTGCCTTTGCATCCTATGCCTTTTCTAGAACACCCTGGGCTACGCTCGTCCCTTCTTGCTTTCTCCCTGGCATTTTTCTTGATCCTCCCATTCCCTCCCCACCCAAATAAATAACTTCCGCTCCAATATTTGTCTCACGATTCACATTCTGGAGGAACCTAAACTAAGACATAAGTTAATCATGTTAATTAGTTTCCAGCTTCCTTGGGCTGAAAGGTAATTAAATGCATGTTTACATTTTCTTTACAAAAGCTTTTGAAAGCTGCGTGTGTGTTAAGCCATTTCACATTTATGCTTTGCTGCCAAGAAACAGACAAGAGAGGTTGGGGACAGACAAATGTCAGCCCCTGAGGGTGCAACTGCCTCTGACAAAACTATTTATTGAAGGAATTCTGGCTGTCAGCTCTGATTTCTGTTGATGATCAGAGGAATTCACTCATTCTGCAAATATTTTTTGAGCTCTGCCTCTCCACAAGAGGCCCTGGTGGCCCCGGCCAAACTAAAACAAGTCCTGTCTGTTTCTCTGAGCTGCAGCTTTCGGATTACACTATTTAAAACACACTTGTGAATCAGCTCAGAATTAATGTTTGAGTTACTGTAGGGCTGGTGATGATTCTCAAAGGGGTGAAGGGTGACTCTTAATGATCAGTTATTTTTTTCTTTTTTACACTACGCAGGATTTATTTCTTGTAATTATAATGCCCCACCCTCTTCCCAAAGAAATGATCAGTACAGCTAGAGGGCCATTTTTTGCTATACTGGTAGTAAAGAGTTACATATTTTTACCCCAAGATTTTTTGGCTTTTCTAAGTGTGTGTTTGGATATAGTCATTTGTATTTTCTTTTTTTTTTTTTTTTTTTTTTTAAATTGCAGTGCTGGGGATGGGACTTAGGACTTGTTCATGCTAGGCCAGTGTTCTACTGCTGAACTATATCTCCAATCTTCACATTTTCAATTCCTCTTTAAGATATTGCCCAGATTATTCTGCTAGTAGGTAGGGACATTTTAACACTCTCAATCCATGTCACCAAGTCCTGTATTCAAAGGTGTGGTACTACTTTATGTACCTCAGTAACAGCCAGGAGGCTGCTTTTCTGCCTTCTCACCAGCAACATTATTTTAAGCATTTTCTGTTTCAGGTAGGTAAGGCTATTACTTTAATATACATTTCGTCAGTGCCTAATGAGATTGATCTTCTTATGAGATGATGGTTGGCTTTCCTCTTCTGCATGCCAGTGGCTCCTGTCTTTCCTTGGCCCTTCTGTACAGGACAGAGTGTGGAATGCCGGTCCTGCCTCTTACCTTGGCTTGGAGCAAGGCCCCAGTCTCTGCCCGGTTCTTTTCCACATCTCTCTCCCAGTGAATTCTGATCATCTCAAGGATGTCATCCAGACCAGTGCCGACGAGAACATCCATTTGTTCCAGCTCAGATCCTCCCAGCTGTTTGTACAACGCCTTCACATCCTAAGAAAAATGATACCTTAGGTGAGTTTCTGTGGAGGAGGAAAATCTACAGAATTATACCCAGGTGAAGGCCAGCTCTTTAGACAACAGCTGAGTTTCTCATTCTGCAACTACCAAGCATGGGTTTCACAGAGACTGGCAGAGCTCCTGAGCCTCCTCCCAGCATAGATGCCAATTCTCTTTTTCCCAGGATGCATTCCTTTTTTCTTTTTTAAAACATTTTTTAAAAAATGTGTTTAGTACAGGGTCTACAGGGTCTCACTACACAGATCAGACTCATAGCGATTCTCCTATTTTCAATCTCCCAAGTGCTGGGATTACAGGAGTGCAGCACCACACTTAGTCTCAATCACCATCTCAGTGCATCCTGGGGGCAGGGGTGGAACAGCATGTCGGGGATCGAACCCTGGCCGCTGCACTCTGTGCTTCAGTATACTGAGCTATCTGTCTGGCTCCCAAGGGTGCATTTCTTAGGTTAGTTTTCATAAGTCCTGGCCCAAAGTAAAGATCGAAGTAAATAAATAAATAAATAAATAAATGCAAACAAAAATAAAGTAAGCAACAGCAGCAAAGCAAATTCAGGTATGGACGGAATCAAGCTAAGCCAAAGGAGATTCTAAGATAACTTTGCAGTTCTGCTAACAGAGATAGGGAAGGGCGGGAAGTAGGCTCACAGAGGGTGGTTAGCTGCAGGGCAGACACAGGGAGGAACTTGCTGAGGAGGTGTTGCTGAGTGGATTTTGGCTCTTGCAGCGAGAAGCACATTGGACAAGCGCATGTGTGAGGTGGGTTAGAATCAGTGCAGTGCTGCGGGGAGCTGCCATGTGACCGTGGAGGAATCTTTTAGTCATGTCACCCAGGGATGTGACCTAATTGCATAAAAATAAGTGTGTGGAAGCCCTAGCTTTGGTCTGCCTGCAGAGCTATTTTGTTCATCCTGTACAGAGCTGAAGAAAAGGCACATAAGGGAGAATGCTTTGAACGAGGCAAGACGCCTTCTTCCAAGCCAGTGCAGCCGCCGCTACCCACTTATTCTCAGGCCTGTGGCTGTCCCCTGAGGCCCCAGCCCAATCTGTGAAGCCATCCGAGGTGGAGACTTCTGGACCCACGACAAGGGCTTGAGGACACCATGCTGGCATTGTCTCCTGCTGGTCTCGGCAAGTGATGAAGAGAGGTTGGGGGGACTCTGTAGCCTGGGCTGGGAAGCAGAGCCAGACAGAGGAGCATGCCTTCATGAGGCCCAGCCAGCGAATGCAGCACCACCCACCTCTTCATAGCTCCTCGACAGAAAGCCAAGTTCTTCTTTCAGACTCTCTATTTGACCCTCCAGGTCAGTTTTGGTCAAGTTAGCCTCATCGATGACTTTATACAGAGAGCTGATTTCCTCTTCCACTGCCTTCCGAAATGGCTGCTCATTTTCATATCTGCAGATAAAGAAACTTAGTCAGCACAGCTGGGTAACACAGAAAGGAAAAAATCCAGATTAATAATGTTACCAAAAGGCCAATTAAATGGTAGGCAATGAATGCTAAGTCATTGGCTTAGTAGCTTTGAGGGCACCAGTACTGCAATTGTCACAGGCTGATGTATTAATAGAAAAGTGATTGTGGTCAGCTTCTGATCATCTGGCTTCATGGGGCACTGGTGACACAGCACTCTAGGGAAATCTCTAGAGTTCAGATTGGATCAGGGGATCCACCCTCTTCATCATTATCCTGAACTGTCACGCTTTTCACCTGAGGACCCTTTAACAACTGTTGCTGGGCAACTGCTAAGTGTCACCTGGGGATCCTCAAGCAGGGACTGTGCTGGAATTCCACACTGCAAACCCAATTGCCTTCAGTGGCTCCTGGCAGAACACAGGAGAGAGGCTTCCCTTCTTCAGTGCATTATCATAGTTATAATCCCCGAGGTCCAACATGAGGACGGAATGCTAAAAGCTGTTAGAGACAATCAGCAAATCACTTATAAAATTAACCTGTCAAATTTCCAGCAGATTGCTTGGTGGAAACATTCAAGGCCAGGGAGTTTGCAGTGAAGTGTTTCAAGTCCTAAGAGAAAATAACTGCTCGCCCAAACTGATCTGTCTTGCAAAACTAACCTTCAAAATTGCTGGAGAAATAAGATCTTCCCATGACAGGGAGCACTGTCAGCAATTAATAACCACTAAGCCAGCACCTCAAAATGTTCTCAAGGGTGTTGTAGACAGAGATAATGAAAACCACATGCCAAAAAGTCTAACAAAATGAATGCGCTAGGTAAGGCGATTGGTTAAGTGGACAGAGAAGAAAGGAATCTGCGACAGGAAAAATAATGCAATGACAAGAACAAACCACTAATATCCTTCAGTAATAACCCTCAACGTGAATGATCTCAATTCCTGAGGCAAAACATACAGATGGGTAGACTGCATCAAGAAAAAAACCCAATACCATGCTATGCACAAGAAGCACATTTAGTGCAAAATAAAATTCATGGACTAAACATCAAAGGATCAAAAGCAACAGCCCTGCAATGGGAACCTGAAAATACAGGGCGGCCCTCTCATTTTCAGACAAACCAAACTGCAGTCCAAAGTTTATTTCAAGAAGCAAAAATGGTCAATGGTCACTATATATTGGTTAAGGAAACAGTTCAACAGAAAGCAAGAAATATATGTGTGCATATATATGTTGCTCATAGCACAAACACTAATAGATATAAAAGATAAAATAAATACAATCAGTGATGACCTTAACACACCATTTTCACAAGTAGATCAACTAAATAAAAAGTTAACAGAGAAATACCATAGTGGAACCATCAATCAAAAAACAGGACTTAGTAGATATGTAGTGTTCTATCCAACTACACTAGAACACACATTCTTCTCAGCAGCACAAGAAAGTATCTTCGAAATAGCTTACATCCTAGTCCACAAAGACTGCTTAAATAAATACCAAAGAATCAAAATCACCTTATATACTTTCAGATCATAGCACTCATAAACTAGATATCATTTGCAAAAGGAACCAAAGAAATTTTACCTGGTTATCAAATAACACAGGCCTGAACACTCAATAGGTCATGGAATAAATCAAGAAATAAACAATTCCTAAATTAAAACAATAATGTTAGTACAACATACCAACATCCATGGGCCACAATGAAAGCAGTCCTAAAATGGAAGTTTAAACCTGTGAGTTGTTGCCATCCCAGTCTGTGAAATCTCTAATTTGCAATAAGATATTCTTTCTAGGAACTCCTTGACATCTCGACCAGTTTCTACCGGCACCACTCCTCTTTTTCCATGGCTGTATCGCCCAGCCAAATTCCACACCATCCATCCATAAGAGAGAAAAATCTCAGCTTTCTCATCCCAGGAAACCTCTTCAGATTTTAGAATTAACAAGAGACTTCAGAATTCCATGTTTGACTTCTCCCTTGCGGCAGTTCCTTCATGGCATGAGTGATTAGTGACCATGTGTAGCCTTGGCTTGCCCCTTTCCAGTGCTGATAAGCTCATCGCTTTCAAAGCCACCACTCCATTTTGCAAATGCTCTAATGATTTAAATTTCTTCCTTCAAGAGCTTATATCTCCATTTCTGTAAAAGTCTGAGTTGCAGTCTCTCTGCTCTCGTGCAGCTCATAGTTAAAAATAGTCGCAAGGGGCTAGGGTGTAGCTCAGGGATAGAGCATATGGGAGGCATTGGGTTCAACCCTTAGTTAAATGAAAGAATCAAGGACAGAGCCCTGTTGCATGCCATCAGAGATAACCCTCAGGGCTGGATCAAAAGTTCTGAATCAGCCGGGCGTGTTGGTGCACGCCTGTAATCCCAGTACTCAGGAGGCTGAGGCAGGAGAATCAGTGCGAGTTGAGACCAGCCTGTGCTACAAAAGTGAGCTCAAGGCAGCCTGAACTGCATAGCGAGACCCTGTCTCAAAAAGACAAAAAAAAAAAAAAAAAAAATTTCTGAATCAAGCCAGGCGTGGTGGTGCAAGCCTGTAATCACAGCACTTGGGAAGCTGAGGCAGGAGAACCAACGTGAGTTTGAGGCCAGCATATGGGCTACAAAATGGAGCTCAAGGCCAGCCTGAACTGCATAGTGAGACCCTGTCTCAAAACAAGCAAACAAACACTTCTGAATCACTCTCAGGGGATGGTTTCTGAAACATATTTTGGTTCTCCTTATGTGGGACTACATTTTCTTTCTTTTTTTCTTTCTTCAGTACTGGAGATCTGGCCTCTGCCTAGGCTGCAAGCCTCGTGGGGCCACTCGATATGCAGCAGCTAAGTCATACTCCTTTACATCTCCTGGAGAAGCAGCTTCCCTGTACGCTCCTGCCCCAGCCCCGCAAGCCTCGGCCATTGCCAGCTCAACACCTGCCAGAGCATCAAGACCACGTCCGCGCCCCTCCTAGCCATGCTATCTCGCTGCACCTGTGCTTGTTCTAGCCAAGACCCCCATATGTTTATTGAACCTTTGATTTGGTCATTCAACAAATATCTACTTAACATTTACCTTACATTTGCCCCTGCTGTAGGTGCCAGTGTTACTGATGAGGAAACAAGCAGATCCAGCCCCTGGATTCAATGAGTTACATTCTAGCTTGTTGAATGAAATATGAGTGAATGAAGAAACACACAAAGGAAGGAATGCATGCATACATGAATGAATGAATGAATGAATGGCATTTCAGCCAGGTCCTACCTTAATTTCATACTTTAAGTTTGATATACACAGTTGTGTGTTTTCTGTTGTTATTTGTTTTTGTTGTTGCTTTGGGTTAGGGGATTGAACAAAGGGCCTTTGCACTGAGCTCCATCCCAGCACTTTGTTGTTTTGAGCCAGGGTTTTATTGAGTTACTAAATTGCCCAGGCTGGGCTTGAACTTTGGATCTTCCTACTTAAACCTTTCAGAATGTTTGGAATACAGCCGTGTGACACTACACTTGGTTTAGGGCACACGGTTCTTCGTTCATTAATATCTATCCATTTAAAGCAGTATATATAATTTTATTGAAAAAAAGAACAGCAGACTGCTGGCTTCAGTGCTGACATGTAGAGAGCTTACATGTTGTCCCCCCTCTTTTCTCCTATGGGTGCTGAGGATGCGCCCCAGGGCCTCATGTGTGCCCAGAGCCCTCTGTACTGCTGAGCTCCTGCCCGGCACCACCACCATCTGCTTCTTGTGCAAGCATCTCTGCCAGGGGCTGTGCTGATGGTTTTGCTCCATGGTGCTTCTGACAATTGGCAAGGTGTGGGCGTGGTCTCTTGGATCAGGGGTGGAGCTTCCCCGGAGGTCTGGGCTCTGGATGGAGAAACTTAGTTTCTTTTTCCTTTTTTTTTTTTTTTTTTTAAATTTTTTTTTTTTTTTTTTTTTTTTTTTTTTTTTTTTTTTTAAATTTTTATTTTATTTTATTTTATTTTGTTTTCTTGCTTCAGAACTTTTGTTTGTTTATTTATTTTATGGCCAGCTCAGCCTGCTCTGAGGGCAGGGCTGGTGCAGCATGTGGTGCCGGGGATCTGCAGATGCCTAAGCTTTCCTAAGCAGGCGCTTTAGACCACTGAGCCATCCTGCCGGGCCCCAAGAAACTTAGTTTCTTAAACTTACCATAAGTTGTGTCTATCTCTCGGCACAACGGTCTTTCATGGGCACTCTCAACCATATGTCTCTTCTCTTTACTGCTTTAGATCGTCTCCTAATCCCTTTGTTCTCCATGCGCCCAACTCTCAGGACAGCCCCCAGAATTGTCAGTTTCTGTGTTCACCCAACAAAACAGTCTTCATTTTGTTTCTTTGTTAGACCAATGTTTCCTAACTTCACTTGTGTTTATGATTTTGCCCTAAATGAATATCCCCAGTACTGCTCCTTATTTTATATTTCCCTCAAACAAATAATATAAATGTTAAATAAAAATTAAGAGTCCTTTATATGAGATAAACTTTATATTGCTACTTTTAAGGGTGCTACTGAAGTGGGAAGCTAGCCTCATGGGTCATTAATAGAAGGTAACTGCAGAAACAAATACAGAATTGTTGCAAATAAAATACTTAACATGATACTACTTAAATGACCTGCATCCACCACGCGTACACCACATGCTAGGGAACAGTGTTGGGCTTTAGCATGGGGGTTCTCAAGCCTTCACACAAAGATGTCCTGGGGAGCTTCACAGGGCACTGATTCCATTGGTCTGTGAAACTGAGCACTGGTATTCTCAAGTGCCCACATAATTCCACCGTGCAACCCAAGTGGAAAACCATCACTACATTTCCCAAAGTGCAGCCTGAGGACCAGCAAGATCGATGTCCCTGGACATCAACCATTAGAGCTGTAAATGATGGCCGCAGCTCTGGATCTGAGCCAGAGACTTAGGGTAGGGATCAGCAGTGTACGTTTTCTGTGTATGGCAAATGTCTGTATAAGGAAGTTCCCCATGTGACTGTAGAGGCATCGGGACTAGTTTTTGTGGCTCTGGATCCTCTGGGGGCCTCTGTCATCTCACCCATTCTTTTCATGAGAAAAGAGGTGAGAGATGAAGACTGCACCACGTTGCCATCGCAAGGGTCTGGGGTGGGAGGGGTGGCCCTGTTGCTGCAGAGTTACCTTTCTTTAAAGTCATCTGCGCCCGCCTGGATGGTCTCTGTCTGCAGCATGAGCTGAGCATTTTCCAAGACAGCCTCACCCACCTGGAATGACACACAGAGGAGGCAGGTCACTCACCTACCACTGTGACTTGTGGTGGCACAAACACCATGGAACTGAAGGCACCTTTCACACAGCAGGTATTTTTAGAATTAGTCTCCTTGGAAAAGGAGGAGGAGGAAGAGGAGGAGGGGGGAGATTAAAAGGCATAAGATTTGAATATCTTATAAGAGTTTTGAGAGTTATAATTTTGTTAAAAAATTGTGATTCAAAGGCAGATTTGTTCATAGCCTGTCACTGCTATGAGCTCTTAACAATCAAGGAAAGATTTCTGCTTCCTTAAATGAAGTTTCATTGGCTTTACTTAGAAGATTGGAACACAGTTGGTCATGGATGCCTTTGAAGCTGATGGTGTGGTACCCAGTGGTACCCAGCAGAATGTCCAGTGAGGATGGAAGTGTCTTCTGCTGTGCAGCTACCTGGTGCAAGGGACCTGACTGCTGAGCACATAAGAAGAGGCAGAGAGGGCTGGGTGTCATAGTTTATATCTAGTTGTCCCCCGAAAGCCTTGTGCAGTCATGGGGCAGGGATTTCTAGAGTTTGAGATTAATTCATGATCAAGGCTGGGATTATGGTTCTTAGTACTGCTGGGATGATGGGTGTGCGCTGTATCCAGCCTGTGGCACAGAGCCTGAACGCAACTTAAGGGAGACAGACTTGCTCTCTGTTCCTTTCCCTTGGCTCCTCTTGCTCTTTGCCACTACCATGAACTGCTGCTCTCTGCCCCGTGCCACTCTGCCTTGGAGCCAGCTGAATATGGGCCCAAACCTCCAAAAACTGAAATAAATAAACCTTTCCTTCCTTCATTTTGGGTGTCAGGCATTTGTCCCAGCAATGAGAAAAGAGTAACTGACACAGTGGGGAATGGAAAATTTCATTACATTTAACTACCATCAATTTAAATGTAAGGGTCCAGCAGTTTCCACATTAGACAGTACAGTTCTAGAATGCATCTAATCTCCAATGTACATGTAATATGAACATCTTACATATAATTTAGGATTTCATAGATCCTTGGTGAGTGGTTTTCAAATTTGCTTCCCTGAGCACCTTGGGGATCCCTACAAGTGGAGATTCACAGGGGTTCTCTTTTTCAACACACACAATGAAAGTGTAAAAACTTTTAAAATTATTTTTATTTTTGGTGACATTGGACATCCAATCCAGGGGCCAAAACAAAGGTTCAATAAACATATGGGTGTCTTGGCTACAACAAGCACAGGTGCAGCGAGATAGCATGACCAGCAACATTTTATTTTTAATTGACAAATAATAACTACATATATTTAGGGGGTATAATCCAATGTTTTTGAAACACGTTTTACATTGTGGAAGTAATAAATCAAGTTAATTAGCATGTTCAAAATTGTTAAGCATCCGGGAAACGTGTGTTAAAACCACAGTGACATCATCTCACATAGGAGCCTCTTGTCAATAAAGGGAATGATAACAAGTGCTAAAGAGGAGGTGGCTAAAAGGGGGCCCTGTTGGGGGCGCATGTCGGTCAGTCATAGCCACAGTGGAAAACAAGACTGAAAGTCACTCAAAAAACTAGAAGTGCAACTACCGTATGATCTAGCCACCCCACTCCTGGTTGTATAACTACAGGCGCATGCTCTGTATCAACTAGAAGGAGGTCAGGGGCTGGGGAGATAGCTCAGTAGAATAAGTGCTTGCCTGGCAAGTACGAGGGTCTGAGTTTAATCCCCTGATCCACAAAAACAACAACAACAACAAAAACAAATAAATAAACAAAAAGGTGTGCTTTCCTCTCAACTAGAAGGAGATCTGCAAGTACCAGAGATAAAAGACAGGAATGAGTTAGGAAATGCATGGGAGAGGGAAAGTCCCTGTGTGACACAGGCCAAGCTGAAGCAAAGATTAGATTTTTTTTTCTTTTGTGAAACAGGGGATTGAACGCAGGACCTTGAACTTGCCAAGCAGGCACTTGTGCCCCTGAACCATCTCTCTGGCCCCCAAAGATTAGTTTTGCTAGTGGGAAATGCAATGAAATGAAACACAATTAAGGTGGCCACCTTGAAACAACTTGACTCCACCTTTGTGCTCCCTGGACTTCCCCCACCACAGCCCTTATCCCACTGATCCAAGATGGCCTGGCCCCGACCCCTGACAAGGAACAGCAGACCTTCCTTTGCTGTGTCGGCAAGGCCTGACTGGTCCTCAACATTCCTTAAGTACTTTTTTTTTTTTGTATTTTAGGGAAGGATTTACAGGGTGTTCAGGGTCTCACTACTAGATCAGACTAGTAGTGAGCCACCTGTTTACAGAATCCCAAGAGCTGGGATTACAGGCTTGGGTCACCACCCCCCAGTCTCAGTTGCCTTCTCAGCATGCCCCAGGGGCAGGGCCAGCACTGCAGGCTTGGGGATTGAACCCCTAGCCCCTGTGTCTGCTGAGTAATTTGGCTGGCCCTCCTTAAATACTTTTGTTACACCAGCACTTTTTTTTCCTTCTTAATACTTTATTTATGTTATAGCTGGCTCAGCCTGCCCTAGGGGTGAGGCTGGCACAGCCTCCTTAAATACTTTGGAATGAGTGCATCAATAAATGAAACACATGACCATGGGTGACCAGTTCCCCATCTTCCCCTGCCCTAGGTCAGAAGGCTATTTCTGAGAAACCATCAAGAAGGGACTTTAAAAAATGGATCCATGATCTTATTTGCATTCAGACAGAGGCTAACAGATCAGGTGCACCTGTCACTGAAAAGACGTACCAAGTCCCTGAACTGACACAAGTTCCCTTCTGGGAGAATGTTACGAAGTCAGATATGTTCACAAGTCTGACAAAGTGAATCTTATAGGAACCTTGGGAAGCCTGGCAACCTGTGGGACTTAGCTATAATTTACCTTCCCAGGTTCCCTGGAAGGGGGGTGCACTACACCACCCTGGAGCAGTATCAGGCTGGTCTGGAGGCAGAAGGTAGAAGCACAAGGTGTGCACAGGAGCCTTGCCTTGTGCATTTCCCGGGAGGGAGTGCCTGTGGCAGGATAGGTGCCTGAGGCCTAGCATTGGCTGATTCAAATAAGCGCAGAAGCCCTTGGGCTGTAGGAGTGGCCCCTCTTTTTCGGCTACCTGGTCTGCCAAGATGGGGGCTGAGGAAGGTTACTTAGAAGAGGAGGTAGGGTGGGAGCAGGCCTAGGGTTGGTTATTTTGCATACAGAAGCTGCACATAGGCAGGTGGTTTATCTTCTTTTTTTAATAATTTTATATATTTGGTACAAAGTCACTATGCAGCTCTGACTCATAGTGATTTGCCTGTTTTCAGCTTCCCCAGTGCTGGGATTACAGGCATGTGCCACCATGCCCAGTCTTGGTGGCTTGCTCAGTGTGCTCAGGGCAGCCCCAGCACAGCATGTCATGCTGGGGATCAAATCCAGGTACCCACACTTGCCTAAGCAGATGCTTTAGTCCACTGAGCTATCTTGTCATCCCTAGGTTTGCCTCCTTTAGGAATTGGCTTATTTTCCTGGTCAGTGAGGTCCCAAATACCAGAGCATTAAAAACACAAAAAATTAGTAAATACAATTAATATATAGTAGTTGAATATAATTACTACCGAGAGCTTTTGGTCACATGTGGCCTCCCTTGCTGAGGAGTGGCTAAGCCTCCTCCTCATCCTGTTTTGCAGAGCTGCCCCAACCATAGCTAGAAGCACCCCTGTTTCCCCCACGTTTTCCACAGTGCCACTGCATAGGCAACTACTGAGGCTGAGGCAGTCACCCTGCTCAACTTCCCACGGTGACACCCCTGGCAAACTCTCTACCCAAGCCTTGGCTCCTGCGTCATAGCCAGTGTCCAGATTGCTGGCTCAAGACCACACTGCAGAGAAAATTGCTTCAAAAGTGACATAGATTAGGAGACATAGAAAACAGATGCAGGCAGGGATGGGACCTTAGCTTATACAACTCTGGAGACCCTTCTGGAGAAAAATAAATGACCAAAATTAAATTAGTACCTGGGTCTTGGGCCTAGTATGTGCCGGTGAGGGACCCTGAAGCTTTAAGTTATCCACTTTGGTATAGATTACTTTTATTTACTTATTTCTACTTTTTAACCTGGGATCCAAGCAACAGATAGAAAAAAGAAAGTTACTCAGTCCCACCCTAGCCTGGGCTGTGTGTAGGGTGCAACTCTGGAGACACAAAGCAGTTGTTGCATGCACAGCCATGCAGCCCTGCTAGGCAGCATCAGTGTGGCCGCTGTTTGACTCTACTTCTGCTGGGGCTGTGGGCCCAGGAAGCCTGGGCCTTGCTCTGCCCAGCTACAATGGCACGGAGTCTGCGATTCTATAGTACTTGCTTACTTGACTCCAAATGCTTTGTAAATAAGAAGACAGAGTGAGCAATCTGCAGAGGGGCTGGGTAGGAAATGCAGAGTGCATGAAGGTCAGGTGAGGCGAGCGGCCCTCCTTCCTGGAGTCCTTGCTCCTTGGTGACCCGAGTGCTCCCCAGGGAGGAGGATGGTAGTGCTCCTGGGGTAATCTGGATGCTGTCCAGCAGATAGGATGGCTCTGTCCAAATATCTGTCCTCAGAGGTTTGCACAGTCCCATGGCTCGGGGGAGCTGGAGACTGTCCTGCTTTTGCTGTTGTTTAGTAACAAGCAGGGTTTTATTCTACCCTCAAGCAGAGGCTAATTATAGGCCCCGACTTGCCAGCATACAGCTTGCTGGCCCTGCTTTCCCATTGCCTTCCCAGATGGGGATCTGAAAATAAACCAACAGCCCTCACCATTCAGCCCGGGAGAGCCGTGCAGTCCATTGCTGTCCCCAGTCAGGCAGGGACAACCTCTGCTCTGGGGCCTGTGGTCGTTCAGCCTCTGCAGCTGGGGAGAGGCTGGGCAGGCTGTCTGTGGAGGGCTCAGGTCTTTGCTGTGGTTTAGCGTGGACTGAGGACTGAGATGGTCCCTGGGGCCGTGGGACCTGAGGTAAAGCACAGAGCCTGCAGAGGTCAGAGAACATCGCTTGTGTCTACCCAGGACATCCTTTGTGGTCTCCTCCCCAGGGAAGAGACAGTAAAAGAGGGCAGGGAAGTTGCCTTCAGTGACCACCTACTAGACTAGGCTGGCTTGCTGTGGCTTGAAAGAGTGGATTGTGAGCTAGTCCTTATACACAGTTGTCATGGGAAATTACATGGTGCAAACTTACAAGAAAATATGTTATCTTAGAAACAAAGCTAGGGGCCAGTGAGATAGCTCAGCAGTCTAAAGCACCTGTTTAGGCAACCGCAAGGACTGCAGTTCAATCCCTGGCATCACATGCTGTGCCAGCCCCACCCGGAGGGCAGGCTGAGCTGGCCATTAAATAAATAAATAAGCAAACAAATAAATAATGGATAGAAAAAGAAAAAAGAAAACAGCTAATAAATACTCAAAACATAAAGGTAATACTCATCACTTAGAATTGTTTGGTACATTCGAGGGTTATTTCTGCTTCTGATGTTATTTGCACCTGCATGGTGGAAAAGCTATGTAATAATGTGCTTCATGTATCTCTCCTCTCCCTGTATTCAGAGATACAGGGAGATATGTATTTCTGACATGTTGGTAGTTTGGTGCCAGCCTTGGTGAGAGTATTCACACCAGGGAAACTGGCAAATACTAGTCTTTCTTTCTTTCTTTCTTTCTTTCTTTCTTTCCTTCTTTTTGTGGGACGACGTAGTTTTCCTTTTGGCACCAGGAATCACACTCAGGACCTTGCCAGGTAGGCTTTGTGTCACTGAGGTAGATCCCCAGCCCCGGAAAATATTAGGAATCAAAGAGTTTTTCATAGAGAGCCACTAAGGAGACACCAGCTCACCATGCTCCATACCCAACTCCACCCCTGTACTCTGTTCCTGACTTCCCAGAGCACTTATGATTCCTTCTCAGGCTGCTGAGAACACTTCATCTGACCTTTAAGAACACCAAGGCTCAGAGAACTTGAGTTGTCCAAATCTGTGTTTGTTTGTTTGTTTTTCCGGGACTGGGGATCCAACTCAGAACCTTGCACTTGTCAAGCGGGCACTTGTGCCACTGAGCTATCTCCCTGGTCCCCTGAATTGTCCAAATCTTATAACTGGGAAGTGGCAGAGTCAGAATGTCTACATAGGCAAATGTGGCTCAGAAGGGTGCACATGCTCATCTTTAGCTTTGAGCGAAATGGTATACCTGAATCAAAAAAGAGACTGTTCTTTGGTAGGCTCAGGGGCTGAGGTTCCATCCCCGGGGGACCATGCCAGCCTCCAACTCTAGGGCATGCTGAGATGGCGACTGAGACCAGATGGGTTGGCGCACGGTGCTTGGGAAGCTGAAAGCAGGGGGATCACTAGAGTCTGATCTGTGTAGTGAGACCCTGTAAACCCTGTACTAAACACACAAAAAAGAGATACTTTTTTTGCCCAGCTCAGCCTGCCCTGAGGGTGGGGCTGGCACAGCATGTGGTGCTGGAGATCGAACTGTGATCCACTCCACCTGCACGCTGTATATCTCTGAGCTATCTTGGCGGTCCCAAAAGAGAGACTCTCATTGGAATTCTTTTCTGTTTCTCTGTACAACAGAACAAGCAGGTTTTCTACTTCCTGTTTGGTTTGCATGGTGGGGATAGAGAGATAGATTCTTTACTGGATGTGAGGATGGCAACCAGACCCGACCAAATCAGACCCAACCGCACCATAGCACTCAGGCTCCCTCATCATTCCTTCTGTTTTCATTTCACATCCCTGCAAACTGAGACAAGCTGGGGGCAGAGCTGCTGGTCTGACCTCAAGGGTCCAGAGGACTTGTGCTGCTGGGCACTTCGTTTTCAAGCCCAGAGAGGTAAGCACATTTGTATTTTAAATGCTAGAGATGTGCATGAACTACCTGGTCCTTTTTGATTTATGACTGATACAGATGCAAATTAACTTTGTCCCCTGGGTCAGTCAGCTTTCCAGGGAAAGCTATGCCAACATCACACATGTTCTGGTGTACATCATGGTCTGACATGATGAATGAAATATTTTTTCCCCCAGCACTGGGGATTAAACCCGTGGTCTTGGCCCTGAGCTATAGCTTCTACTTTTTTATTTTGAGACAGGGTTTTGCTAAGTTGTCAAAGTTCCCAGACTAGGTTCAGATTTACAAATCTTCTGCCTCAGCTTCCCAGAGTTCTGGGATATGTGTGCCAACATACTTGGCTAACATATGGGACTTTTCATTCAAGACCCTAGAATCATTCTTGTCTTCTCCTCCTCCTCCTCCTCCTCTTACTCCTCCTCCTCCTTCTCCTCTTCCTTCTTCTTCATAGTTTTAAAACACATTAGTAGTACATTTGCAATAATTGACACAATGCATATTATTGTCCTTGTAGTGGTTATACAGAGCACAGGGTGTAGACATATTAAATTTTCTAATCAATGTTGGTAAAGAAAGAAAAACAATTTCTTCTCTTTGAACTAAGAGGAAGTAGTTGTATACATAGTTCAATGTTCCATAATTGCAGTGGGTTACTGGTGAAACTGGCAATGTTGGAGGCTGTTGATTCAAGCCTTTTATAGCTTATCCTACTAATCTAGCTTTGCATTTTATGCCTCATAGTTAAACTTTTCTGCTGGGTGGCTAAGGGCAAGTTAATGCTAGACCTGTGTAACAAAACATTTAACTTTTATATCTTCCGAGGTCAAATCTCCTCAGGATTAACTTTGGAACCATGTACAGTGCTTTGTAGAACTGCTGTCAGTGTCAGTCAACGGGAGGAGTCACGGCCATTGCTTGACCAGTTTGCTCTCTGTGAAAGCCTCTTTAGTGGGAAAAAGTATAAATGAAAATACTAGTGAAAGTACTATCAAGAGTAAATTGGAAGGGCATTTCAGCTGGTATCATGCCATGAAGAGTACTGCAAGGTCCACCAGGACTCTTCTGCCCCTCCTTTTGCAGAATCTAAAAGATCACAGTTCCAGCTATCATGTTGTAAGGTGAGGCCTCTGTTAAAAAGAGATTTCGGTAGAGCCACATTTGTGGGAATTGCTGTGTGGTAGCAGGTGGCCTTGAGAGGGCAGGATTCAGGACCAGTGAGTTTTGATGGCGAGAGAAACGAGATATTTCGAAAGCACTGCATGCTGTCCAACGAGACAGCCTGGCTGAGCTCCGGGGAGTGGACGCTGGGCCGCGGCAGGCGGTGAGACGGGCTCTGCAGGGTGGTGCCGGAAGCGGAAGAGGCTCTAGTCCTCAGAGTATTCCTTGGACCAGCAGTGCTAGCCTCCCCCAGAACTGGGGAGACATGCACATGCTAGCCTGTATCTCAGACACAAGATCCGGGTTTCTTGGGTAGGGTGTTCCTTCAACAACCTGTGCTTTAACAATTCACCTGACGCTCACTGAGCTACTGCTTCATGCAAAGACATAAAGCAATGTCATGGCAGCTACATCACGGAATACTTACTCTGCACCAGGCAGTCTGCGGGTCAGGGGCTTCCGGCACACTCACCACTACTGCCTTCCCAAGGGCGTCTCCAGGCCTGCCCACCCTGGTGGATCAGTGCGCAGCTGCTCTGGGCTGGGCTTTGTTCTGCCCCTCACACCCTGGCCTTCCCTGCGAAATTCCACTGTATTTAATGCTTATCTCGAATGTGGCCTCCTCCGTGAAGCTCCACTCCCCTTTCATTCTTGTCATCATTGCCCCTGCAGGCCATGCTTGCGTAGTCAGTGGCTGTTGGGGGAATTAGCATCTTTTGCAGGAGATGAGGTTCACAAGGTAGGTAAAGGCCAGCCTCTGGCAGGAATCCTCCAAGATGACGGGAAGGAGCTGGGACTCACCGCAAACAGATTTTGAACCAGGAAGGGATATACTCTCCTTATAATGTGGACCCCCTTTGAGCCAAGGGAGCGGTGGGTTGTAGGGATTGGGGCTCCTGCCTTAGACCAGAGAGCCCATCTTATTAACAATGAGGGCACCTTCAAGGGCAGGGAGAGGGAAGACCAGAAAGCGTACAGACTTGACCTATGTGGGGGATGGGAAAGCCAGTTCTTGACATGGTGCTGTTGTGCAGGCAATGAAGGAAAGCAAGCTAAATAAGCCCTAGGAGTTTAGACCGAGCTCCTGGAAGCAGGGTCAGCCTTAGCTAGGCCTCCACCCCTCATCATTCCAGCCTCTGAATCACAGCCCACCCTGCAGCTTTTTATCCTGATCTTATCACATTAGTGTCCCCGGAGACAGTGTTCCTTCTTCTGCTGATGTTTTGTTTTCTACAGCACTGGTAACTGAATCTGGGACCTACACACTGAGCTATACCCCTTCCCTGCTTATTTTGAGAGTCTTACTAAGTCACTAAGTTGTTTAACCTCACTTCAAACTTGTCACCCTCCTCCATCGCTGTCCCAGAGTTCTGGGATTATAGGCATGCACCACCGTACCCGCCATGTTACCTTGTTCTTGAACTCAGCCCCTTTCGCCCTCTTGGCTCAGTTCTTTGGAGCAGGGAACACCAAGATTTGGGTTCCTCGTCCTTGGAACCAAGATCATCACAGCCCCAACCTTCTGGGCCAGTTTCAAGAATTCAGTGAGCCAATGTACAGAGAGCACTTGACCAACTGCCTGGCACAAGTAGAACATGAATGGTGGCCATTATTGTGATTGTTGCTTGTCATAGTACAAAGGGGTTGTTCAGTGAATGTTGGATGAATTAAATTGGTTTGTGCAGTCTGGCGCTGCTGCCATTTCTTTTTCTTTTTTCGTTTTTTTTTTTTTTTTTTGGCTGGGGAGGAAGAGGATATAACCGAGGTCTTGCTCTTGCAAGGCACGGGCTCCACCCTGAGCCCACAGCCCCAGCTGCCCTGCTCCACTTTTTCCAAAAGCACAGGAGGTTGAAGGAAGATTTCCATCTAGTGGCTTGATATGTTTTTTCCATCAGTTTTCCCTGTCCGTGTTCATTTGACAAACATTGGTCACTTGTATTAGGAGGAGGAGGAGGAGGAGGGGGATTATGTCCTTTCCTTCTGCTGCCTGCACTGGGGATGCATTTATGAAAATAAATGGAGCTGGTGGTGGCAGATGAAGGATTTGACCATCATTATGTTTGAAAAAGCAAAGGCAAGCAGCATTCTTAAAAAGGTTATCATTGAAGCCCAAGAGTACAATTAATGCTTTATTTGGAGTTAAACATACTGGCATCCTAGCGGCTAGAGCCGCAGTCTTGGAGGAGGTGGGCAAGACGGGGCTCCTGGGAAATTAAGCTCAGCCCGAGGAGTGGCAAGGTATGAGGTGCCCTTGGGAACCCTTCTCACGTTTATTTGACTTTTAAGTCGGGGATGGATGCTCAGCATGATTTGCTTCAAGCCATAAATGAGCAAGGAGCCCTTAACACCCCAGTGCTACTGCTCTTACCAAGATGGCAGAGATTGGCACAGAGCTACACCCAGAGATGCCACCTACACTCACCCCAACCTCCCTGGTGAATTTGCCTTAGAAAACATACTTTTTCCTCTCGGCTCCTGTGGTACTACTCTTGCTTTTCCTCACTATGTTCCCTCACGCTGTCTTCCCTCTTCTCAGACTCCTAAATGTTCAAAGTTCTCTAGTTTGGGTCTTGGGCTTCTTCCTGTCCCTCAGTGACTCAGTTTTTATTTATTTTTTATGGCCTGCTCGGCCTGCCCTGGGGGTGGGGCTGGCGCAGCATGTGGTGCCAGGGATCAAACTGCAGTCCCTGCGGTTGCCTAAACTTTCCTAAGCAAGCGCTTTAGACCACTGAGCTATCTCGCCGGCCCCAGTGACTCATTCTTCTTCTTCTTTTGTCTTTGTCTTTGTCTTTTTTTTTTTTTTTTTTTGGTACAGGGTCTCACTACTGACTCCTCATAGCAACCTCCTGCTTGTACCTCCCGAGTGCAGGGGGTGGGGGCGGCACAGCAGGTGGGGCCAAGAACCAAACCCTGGCCCCTGGGCTTCCCTAAGCAAGTGCTTAATCCACTGAGCTATACTGCTGGCCTTCCCAGGGACTCATTCTAACCAGCAGGATTTAAATGCTATGGTGTGCGGCAGGACTCCACATTTTTATGTCTCTGGCTCTGAACTTTGAGCTCCAGATTTGCAAACCCTACTCTCTCCTTCATATCTTAACTTGGCTATTTCACAGATATTCCAACTTCCATGTCCTCCAGATAGAAATTTAGATTTCTCCCCTTAAATCGTTCTTTTCTCCAGTTCCCTGGAGCCTCTGTCACAGCAAACTGCACCACAATTCTCACCCCTCGCTAGCTCACCTCCCATGCCGAACAGTGCAGTCTGCTCGGCTCCGCAGTGCATCTCAGGCCCACCTGCTTCTCTCCACCTCTTCTCATGCCGCGTAGTGCATGGCACCAGCACGGTCTCCTATGCATCGTCCTTGCAACTCCGTGTCCTACTCTCCCTTCTCTAGCGTGTCTCATGGGCTGCTTCCGGGATAATCTTAGCTCACTGCATCAGATGAAACTGTAATTAAACATCACCCAACTTTTCAGAGGTGTCTCTTCTTCTTGGAATCAACCCAACCTTCTGACAATGCTCTTCAAGGCCCATCACACTTGTCCAGCTTCCCGTCACTCACAAGGCTCCGAGCATGGTGGTCTCTGGGCTTTCCAGGCCACGGCCGCCTCCCTCCTGCCTCACAGCCTTAGCAACTGCAAGCTCCTTTGCATGGGCAACTCCTTTATCCCAATCCCTGTAGCCAAAGTAGAGCCTCTATTGCTCTGCTACTGCCTGTCTTGTTAGCTTGTCTTAAAACACGTACTGTGGCTTGTAACTACGGTTAGTCCTTATTTATTGATTGACTTGAGAGACTTCTTTTTCTATCCTGTTTGTTGTTCCAGACACTAGTGGAGTGTCTGGCACAGAGGGAAGACTTGAGGATCCCAGCAGTAGTGGTGCCTCGGTTTGGAGAACCAAAGTAGGGAAGACCCAGTTCCTATTTTTATAAAATCTAACGTAGAAACCCAGCAAATAAGCCGGGCATGGTGGCGCATGCCTATAATCCCAGCACTTGGGAGACAGAGGCAATAAGATTGGTGTGAGTTTGAGATCACCCTGGGCTACAAAGAGTGAGCTCAAGGCCAGCCTGAATTGCACAGTGAGACCCTATCTCAAAAAGACAAATGACAAAGCAAAACAAACAAAAACATTGAAACACACAACAAATGAAGCCCAAACCTTTAAGTGACTTATGACATGTTCTCCATAGTAAATTCGACACAGGGGTGATATCATCATATCCTTACACCTACAGTGAGTGGTGGCACCAAATGGGCCCACATGAGCTATGTCCACTATACAGATCAGGAAACTGAGGCTCAGAGATGTTAAGTTACTCATCTACATTATGAAGTGCCTCATCTAGAACTGTCTGGCTTCATGGCTTATTCTCCCTTTTATGTAGTTTTTTTATTTTATTTGTTTATTTTATGTATTTAGTATGGGGTCTACAGGGTCTCGCCGCACAGATCTGACTCATAGCGATCTTCCCGTTTTCAGTCTCCCAAGTGCTGGGATTACAGGTAGGCGCCACCATGCTCAGCCTCAGTCACCATCTCAGCACACCCTGGGGGACAGGGCTGGCCGGTACAGCATACCACGATCAAACCCTGGTCTCTGTGTCTGCTAAAGCAGGCGCTTTAATCCACTGAGCTATCTGGCTGGCCCTTATTTTATGTTATTTTTTAAAAAAACTATTATGGAAAATTTCAAATACTCATTTAACAATATATTAAGATAAAGACTAGAATAATGACGTCTCCTTTGTTATAGCTTGTGTCTAGGTGTCGCCCTTCAGGCAGTCGCGGGGCAGGCTTGTAGAGTTTTTGACCGGCGCATGGCCCAATGCTGGGATGACGGGTGCGAGTGCTATACCCACCCTGGGACTAGCAGCCTTCACACGGCGTAAGGGAGGGAAAGAGCCTTCCTGCCTGCTGCTCCTCCTTTTGCTCCTGCTGTTTTGCTGTTTTCCACTACCATGAGCTGCTGCCCTCTGCCACGTACCACTTTCCCTTAGAGCCAGCTGAGTACGGACTGAAACCACCACCAACTGTGCACTAAACAGACCTTTCCTTCCTTAAATCTGGATGCCAGGTTTTTTTGTCTCAGCAAGGGGACAAAAGTAACCAAGACACCCTTCAACAACTGAGATCTCATGTTCAATTTCTAAAATCTCCACACCATCTCAGAGGCCTCTGTGCATATGTCCCTTGGAATATGTGCAAATACTTTAGGAGTCCCAACTTGCTTTTTTTTTTTTTTTTTTTTCCCAGTACCAGGGATTGAACTCAGGACCTTGTGCTTGCCAGGCAAGCGTTTACTCTACTGAGCTATCTCCCCAACCTCCTTGCTTACTTTCTTGCTCTTCTATTTTAATTTAAAAATAATCAAAATGAGACATACACTTGATTTTAAAAACTTAACAGTACTGAAGACCCTGTAGAAAGAAACGTTTCCCTCCCCCCTCCCCCTCCCCATCTCCTATTCCCTGCTTTTGTGGCTTCTCTT
>PVJA010027993.1:0-27990 GCA_004027025.1 Myocastor coypus
CGCATGAAACAGTTTCAAAGAGATATACAAGAAAATAAAACCTCGATCGCAAGTTTGCAGAGCCGAATGAACGAAAATGAAGATAGAGTTTCCAACCTTGAAGACACAGTTGCAACCAGTGAAAGAGTAAGAAAGGATCTTTTAAAAACAACCAGAATGCAGGAAAAAATAATCCATCATCTGCAAGACGATGCGAAAAAAAGGTATCTGGACAAGGTCTATCACCAACAAGCGGCCCATTTACCACTGGCTCAGTGCGCAAATAAACAGAGCTTGCATGCACAAAAACCTAAATTTCACCCAACAGATTTTCACATCAGAATGGAGCAACAAGACAAGCTTCAAACTTGCTAACAATAACACTTTTCTAGCATAGCTTCACAATTAATTATTCTATTCCACCCTTCTTTTGGTACCAGGGATCAAACTTAGGATCTTACACTCACCAGGCAGGTGCTTATGTCACTGAGCTATCTCCCTGGCCCTTGAATTTATTACTTTAGAGACATTTCTCCACAAAGAAGTGAAGGAGGAATTTGAGGACTCAAATAGGAAGAGATGAAGAGTGAAACTAACGTCTTTATCATTACTTATAACTTCTGCATTTACATGTATAAGGTAGAGTCTATCTATTATCATCTCCATTTTATAGAGAAGAAAACTACAAAGTAGTCATGTAACTTGGCATAAGGTCCTGAACCAGCAAGAGTTGCAAAAGAATTTGAACCCAACCAGTGTTTTTAAAAAATATGCGTTTTCACCTATAACCAATATGTCACAGCTGTATTTATGTTTGGGGTACTGCAATAACTCAGTACAAAGCCCACGCTTTAACTTGTAGCTCTGGTGCCACTTTGAGGAGCTCTCTGCACCTCAACAACATAATGCTTTGTGTTTTGCAATGTAGCATTAGCTCTTATAATTAAGTAAGCACTGGGAATTGCTTAGGTTAAATGAATATGGGAAGGAATCGATGAATTGAGATGAAGCTCTTTCCTGATTCACTCAGAAAAGGTGCGCTAAGTAGAAACTGATATCACCAGGCAGTTGCGGCCTTCTTAGCCCCACGTTTTCTACAGGATTATTCATTACTAGGGCAGAGCACCAGCATGTGCTGCTTCCACTTCTAATATGCCTAATGAAAAGATGTCTGGAATCAATCTACCTATTTCCAGACAGAGAGACAAAGAAGAAGACAGCAATCCTGTCTACTTCAGAATGCATTTTCTGCATACACAGGTACAGAGAAGAGTTCTTATGAATAAAGCATTAGTTTTCTTACAGCAGGGACTCCTCCCCCAGAAAGCAAGATGATATAGGTGTACCTGGAGAGCCACTCAAACCCCACTGCTGCAAAGGAAGAGGAATGGAGGAAGGAGCCACTGGTGGGGATTCTGGGTTCCTGCTGGGGAAGAGCCTCATGGGGCCATGCTTGCCAACAGAGTGGAGGCCCTTTGAATTGTATCTTCCCCTTTATTGTCTCTGACTTGTTTGTAAGGCTGGCTAGTCAGTGGCTTTAGAAATAAGGAAAGTAAAGCGAGGCTCAGAGAACTTAACCAAATGCCCATGTTCCCATGGCTGCTAAACTAAACTTTGACTCAAGACCTTTAATAGAAATCCTTTGCTTTACATTCTTGAAAAGCAATTCAGCAAATTTATTGGGGTACCACCATGAGCAGATGAAAGATAGCCCCAACATACCAGCCTCCAGCTGGATTTGCTCTTCTTTTTGCCATTCCCCTCTTAGAAGCACACGGGGCTTTCCATTTACCCCTTTGGTGATTCCCATCCTGAGACAAACACTTTCTTTTTTGCTTATCAAACCCCTCAGAGTGTGCTATCAGGAACCCCCAGTGTGCTGAGAGGAAACATGGCAGGAAAGAAAGTAAATTCTCCCACCATGCAATGACTGTGAATCATTTAACTTCTCCACATTTTATATTTTGCACATAAAACTAAGAAACTTTATTGAATATGTGTTAGATCTTGTGTAGGTTGACAGAAAGTGTAGGCGAGCTTTAATGTAGCTGAGTACAGTGGAAAGCAACACGACCAGCCAGAAATTATCCAAACCCATAGACAAGGGGCTGGGAACCCTCCTTCGTGGTCAGAGAAATGGATTCTAGAATTTATTGTCGACTTCTCAGCACACCAGCCCAATGTACTCTGGCTTCAAAGGTCAATAAAATGATCAGTATTATCCAAAGGGGTGTTGTAAAACACAAAGCAGAAAACATTTAGCATTTACCCAGAAACACGCAGGACTGGTCCCTTTGGATATGCAGGACTCTCCAACAGCTACACCTTGTGAAGCAGGTGGAGGAATTAGAGCACATGGAGAAAGAGAAAATTTTCCTGCCTTTGAGTATGGAAAGTGGTGATCATCACAGGACAGCCTGAAAATATTTAAATTACATGACATTAATAAAAGAGCACTGCTTTATCATTGGTATTCCATATCCTATTAAATAACATCTCTTCATTTAGGTATATGTGCATATTTAAAGTATCAGACTAAATCAATGACAATGTGATTTTTTTTTTTTTTTTTTTTTTTTTTTTAGAATTTTATTTATTTATTTCTTGTTTCAGAACCTTTGTTTATTCACTCATTTTTATGGCCGGCTCAGCTCGCCCCGAGGGCAGGGCTGGCACAGCATGTGGTGCTGGGGATCGAACTGCGTTCCCTGCAGCTGCCCAAGCTTTCCCAAGCAGGCGCTTTAGACCACTGAGCCATCCCGCCGGGCCCCGACAATGTGATTTTAGAATCAATGCTTCTTCTCTCTCACATTTCATGACACAATTATATTCAATCGCTTCATGTGCACCTTTAGTCACATTCTAAGCCATCTAACATAGTTTTGAAGCACACCATCCTCAGGGTCGCTGAAGTCATTTGAGATGTAACGTTCTCTAATCCACTCATTATGCTTTACCACAAATTCTAATTTAACCCACAAGTACCCGCTCACACAGCACTCGTAAAAAGGGTCACTTTATTCATCTTGTAATTACAGTTAAGATAAATATAATGCTGTTTTGACATTCTTTCCACGGCCTAACCAGTCATGTGCGCCGCCTTTTACATTGTTAACAATAGCATAAAAGACTGAGAAATATGGTATTATGCCCCAGAAATAACTACTGAGTTACTAATATATAATATCTTTGTCTTATTTTAATAATTTTACTAGTTGCAATAAGAAGAAATATTTGTACTAACAGTGTTTAGAAAAGTTATCATGTCTGCATTTTGTACTCTCAACAACTACTTTGAAGACAACAATATGCAATATATTCATTATTTTGGCTGTCCCTACTAACATGTTTTAAAACTAACTCATTGTTATTTCTTTCTTATTAAAATTAATAACATTTTACAAATAATTTTACTAGTTGCTTTCTCAAAGCAACACAAGCCAACATTCCTTAAAATGATTTAAGGATGATTTGTCTAGCTTTCAATAATATCTTGTTTAAAAAAATGTTGTGTAGAACTTGCCACAATGTAAGTTATTATAGGATCTAAGGAAAAGTCATTTCTTCTTTGACCATCATTAGAAGATAGCTGACTTTACAGAGATATAACTAAATAGATAGGAAATTTAAAATTATATTTAAGGGTAAACTCTGTGCTGAGCTTTTAAATATTATGACGTAGGATACTGATGGCTGAAGAGATTGGAGAAGATAGCACACAGTCACACATTACATAACCACAATTCCGTTAATGATAAATCCCAGCAAGATGATGTGCTTATCACCTTTTAAGGTCATAATAAAGCTGAACAATTGCTGTAGCCTAGGCACCTCCTATCTGCTGCTGCTGCTGCAGGCCAGTACAGCACATTGCTCGGATATTGTGGGTGATGCTGGTATAAAGAGCCTACTGTGCCAAGAATCACACAGAGTACAGCACATATAATTATGTACAGCAGTTAGCACTTCAGTGACCATAATAAACCCCTCTTCTTCCCCTATACACTCTCCTATTGCTATTGTTGGAAATTTCTGGCAAGCTTGCCTGTTTTGAACTTTTATGCTTGTAAATGTACTATTACAGCGCCATGAACATTTTATGTGCCCTTTTGATTTAGGGGCATACATCTTTTAGCTTTCGGAAATTTTCTTTGATTATTCTCTTGGCAATGCCAACCTTTTTCTCTATGTTCTAGAAATACAATTACTCAGTTTGCGGGGACAACTCTCTAATTTTCTTACCCTTTATTCTTTGTCTTTTATCACTTAAACTTGTTCTATTTGCTGAAAACCTAAAAATGTGTGCCCAAACATAACATAAAAACATTATTCATGCTTTTATTTAAAACTCTTGGGGCTAGGGAGATAGCTCCAAGGCACAAGTGCCTGCTGGGCAAGTGCAAGGTCGTGAGTTTGAACCCTGGTCCCACAAAAATAAATAAATAAATAAATAAATAAATAAATAAATAAATAAATAAATAAAACTCTTAAAATTGACTATTCTATCATAGTAACTTCATCAACTTGCTTTATTAGGACAGTATGTTCTCATCTTCAGAAATATTAATTAATTGTTTTCTCATTTTTAAAATTTTATTATTTTTATGAGAAAAAAATAACAATGAGACAGCCTCAAAACAATAGGACAGTTACAATAAGTAATAAATACATTGTGCATTGTTGTCTTTATAGTAGTTGTTCGGATTTAATTACATTTTGGAAGGTTTTCTTTTCCTTTATGGGCAATGTTCCTATTTCCTCTGGATTCTTCTTTTTATTTCTGTTTTAGTCACCCTCATCTTGAAGGACTTGCACAACTGCCTGACTGTGCTCAGCTATCACATTTAAGGCTGCACGTAGCATTGTGTGCTACAGTTGGACTTGCCAGCACAGATTCCTTCATAAGATGATAGAAAAGTCAGGCTAATATTCAAGACAGCAGGAAGTTTCAACACTCTAGTGCCCATTCACCAGAGACACAGTTTGCATTCTACTGTGCATTTAAAGTACATACAAGAAAGGAATAGGGAGTACTACTGAGATAGCTCAGCAAACTAAGTCTTGTTAGTCAAGGGCAGGGGCAGGGTTCGATCCCTGGCACGACATGCCATGCCAGCCATGCCCCTGAGCTGTACTCACAGTACTACAGAGGCTCAACACAGAACGATCACTATGACTTGAAGCTACGTAGTGAGATCCTGAGTGAACACACACAAAAAAAAAAACTAACTAAAATTAAAAAAAGAAAGAAAATAGCATGAATATTTCTGGATCTTAGCCTCCAGAAACTGAAGTTAAAAGGGAGTGAAGGTATTCTATCGTTTACTGCACAAAAGTATTCTTTTAATTTATCATTTTTTAAACTTTCTATGTTAGTTTGCATTTTAATATAACTACCTTTTTTCCAGATATGAGTGCACATGCTATTTAAGTTCTGTACAATGTAAATCTTTATTCTTACTAGAGAGAGAAAAAATGCAACGTTCTCCTTTGGATTGTGTGTGCATGTGTGTGTGTGTATGTGTGTGTGTGTATGTGTGTGTGTGTGTGTGTGTGTGTATGTGTGTGTGTATTCCACAGTTTAGTTTTTGTTGTTGTTGTTTTTTTTTTTTTTTTTTTTTCAGGAAAGGTCTACAGGGTGTTCAGGGTCTCACTTCTAGTTGGACTCATAGTGATCCATCTGTTTACAGCCTCCCAAGAGCTGAGATTACAGGTGTGCTCCACCACGCCCAGTCTCCAGATGTTTTATTTATAATTTCTTATTGTTTTCTCTTGTGTGTTCTAGCACACAATGATGATACTATCCTAGGAGTCGCTGCATGTATACAACACAGCTTAGTTTTTTCACATCATCTTCTCCCCCTATTTGTTCCACACTACATCTTTGGGTACCCTTCCCATTTACAAAAGATCTATTTCCCTGTTTCCTTTTATTTTGCTTTTCACTTATACTTTTAGTTTTACTTCCCATTATGGTTGAAAGTGCATCCCTTTTCCTACATAGGACTCCAGTGTGTCTTTCTCTGGTAGCAGAGTAGAGCTCCACTGTATATGAAGGCACCTGAGAACCCAGCTACCCTACACACAGGCTCTCACTTCACATTCACTCCAGGGTCACTTCCTGGGATCACTGGATGTCTCCAGATCCTGTCTTCCAGGATTTTAGAAGGGAAGGTGGCTCATTTCATGTGGATGTGCACAGCTATATCCACTAGATCCATCTTCATGCAGTCTACAAAGTAAGCTGATACTTGTATCTCTACTTCCTTCTCCCAAAAATGTACTTTCATTCAATGATTGATAACCTCCTTTCTGTTATCTGTCCATGTTGGTTAATAACTAGTATTACTCATTTATTGTTTAGTAGAGTTTCCTCTGCATTGTGGGTATGTGCGTGTTGTATATATTATAGCCTTCATTCTTCTCTAATTTTTTGGTCTACAATCTTAAGTTATTAACCCTCCAGAAGAGATGCTTGGTGATACTATTACTCAATAACATAGGTACTTGAGCTTAACATCACTGTCTTTCTGAATATCAAATGCCTTAGACTTAATGTGGAGCTGGTATTTTCCATCAGCCATTGATATTCTAATAAGACCCCATAGAACATGATTTAAAAAACATTTTACACAGAAATTTAAAAATCTAGCCATATTCAAAAATTGTAGTAGGTCAATCCTATGGCATTTTCCTTGTCTCTTATTCTCTTTTATTACTTTTTCTGTTTTTTAAAACAAACATTTACTTGAGAGAGAGTACAGCAATAATTGCAATGACAATAGAAGCAGTACACATCTAAAAGACCAGAATGACAGGCATTCCAAGCGTGTTTTTAGTATTACTCATGCTATCCTCACTGTTACAAACCTGTTGGAGAGTTGTAGGACCATTGTCTAATTCATCCTGTGTATATAAGTATATAGTTTTGCCCCTGCCATGTTTCCTAACTTTTCTGTTTGTTATCTCCTTATTATTTAATTTTTACATTCTTGATTTCCATTTAACTGTGTTATGCCTTTACATTTTTATTTCTTCCTTTGAGTTCTTACATTAGGGATACTATATGATATTTATACATGCAAGTCTAGTTTATTTCACTTACGAGTATATCTTCAAGATGCATACACTTACATATGAAGTCTTCGAGTTTATTATTCTTTATAGCTGAGTAATATTCCACTGTATAAAAGCATGACATCTTTTCAAGCCATCTTTCAGATGATGGGTATTTTGGTTATTTCAAGGTTTTGGCTATAACAAGTTGTGCTGCTATAAACATAGGAGCACAAACATCATTTTGATATGATGTGTTCAGTTCTTCTGGGAAAATTCTCAGTAGGGGGATAGCTGGATTGAACAAGATTTCCAGTCCTAGTGTTTTAAGGAGTGTCCATGCTGCTTCTCATAGTGGTTGCACCAGTCTGCATTCCCACCAGCAATGGAAAAGTGTTCCTTTTGCACCACATCCTCTCTAACAGTTGTTGTTGATTAATTTCTTTATGATAGTCATTCTGTCTGGTGTGAGATGGCATCTAAGTGTGCCACCACATCCGGCTCTAAGTGTTGTTTTCATTTGCGTTTCACAGATGGCTAGTGATGTAGAGCGTTTCTCCATGTATTTACAAGCTTCTAGTATTTCTTCCTCTGCAAAGTGTGTATTCATCTTGGATACCCATTTCTGGACTGGGTCTTTGAATTTTGGGACTCGAATGGTTTTTAGTTCTTTATAAATCCTAGGTAGAAGACGTTTGTCTGAATACTTATTAGTTAATTTTTTTAATTTGTGGGTTGTATTTTCATTCTGTTGGTGATTTCTTTTGATGTGCAAAAATTGCTCCCAATTATTTATTTTTTAAAGTATTAAATGTGTATCTTGATTTTTGTCCATGAACTGTTTGCTTACCCCGACATCTTCAAGATTTCCTCCTACTTTCTCTTCCAGGAGATTTAGTGTTTCTGTTTTAATATTTAGATCTTTAATCCATTTGACTTTAAGGCATGGTGATAGATATCTTTCCAGAGGAGCACAGGGTTCACTTCCATAGACTGCAGCTTGAAGAAGCTGAGCATGACAACCAGACCTAGCCAGGCACATTTGGACAAGATCAAACTTGGTAGATCCATACTCAAATTTCAGTAGAGACTAAAGTCATAACTTCACCAAAGTTCTACACCAAATGTTAAAGGGTAGTGCTATGCAAAATAACAAAAGAGAAGCAGCAAGATGCAATCTCAGGTCCTAACCCCACCCAGAACAAATTCAGGAGACACTAACATAGAAGAAAATGAAACCTACACAGCTGAAATCTCAGAATTAATAGCATCTGAAATAAAGAAACAAGTGCAGAAACATATAAAGAAACTCAGGTCAGAAATAACCTCCGAGGTAAAAAAGAAATGTCTGAATTAATAGTGTCTGAAGAAAAAAATAAACTATAAAAAAGTATAGAGGGAATCAGATCAGAAATAACTTCTAAAGTAGAAAAAAATCTTTCTAAATTAATAGCTTCTGAAGTAAAGAAACAATGGCATAAAGGTAGAAAGGAAATCAGGTCAGAAATAATCTCTGAAGTAGAAAAGGAAAGGACAACTATAATGAAAGACTTAATAAATGCTTCTAAAGAAGACATTGATTAAAAAATATGAGGAAAATAGAAAAATGATGGAATCCTTGAATGAGCAATATCGGAAAGAAATAGATCACATGAAGTAGTTTCAAAAAGATATACAGGAAAATAAAAATCTCAATCATAAGCAGGCAACACTGTATGAATGAAAGTGAGATAGAATTTCATTTCTTCAGGACACAGTTGAAGCCAGTGAAAAGGTAAGAAAGGATCTCTTAAAAAAAACCAGGATGCAGGAAAAAATAATTCAACATCTGCAAGATGACACAAAGATGAATAATAGGGATCAACGACAAAGAAGGAGTAATTACAAATGATATAAAAAGAATATGGGCAGAAGTAGTAGCAGAAAACTTCCCAAACATCTTTAACTCTTCAGTTTGTTGGGCTTATTGATTCTAACCTATTTCAAAATATTCTGCCTAAATTTCTGGCCCAAAATAAATTCTAGTGGTGCAATAGTCTATGTCATCTGTGACAGTGGAGCAAGATATGTAATAAAACAGAAAAAGGAAGTCTTGATTTATACTTAAGAAGGTGAATGAGGGGCCAGACAGATAGCTCAGGTGTACAAGTTCCTGCCTGGAAGTGCAAAGTTCTGATTTTGGCACCCCCATTCCACAAAAAAAGAAAAACGAAAAAAGGCGGTGAAAAGTGTCATGCAGAACCCACCCCTGGGTCACACTGAGACAGCAACTGAGACTGGGCATGGTGGCTTGGACGTACAATCCCAGCACTTGGGAAGCTGAAACCAAGAGAACCACTGAGTCCAATCTATGTAGTGAGATCCTGTAGACCTTGTAGACACTGTAAACCTTGTACACCTTGTACCAAATGCATTGAAAAAAAAAAAAAAAAGCGAATGGTTAAAGAACTTTGCAATCCAGAAATCCAGACATTTAATGTAAAACGATTCTTGCCAAGGTATGAACTCTGGTATTTTCACACATGCACATATACACACCCATGCGAGCTTGCATGCGGGCGCATACACACACACACAAACACACACACACACACACACACACACACACATGTCCATTAGCATATTTTGCCTGAAAAACATACCTTTTGTAATACAATGCAAAGCCCCGGCCTCCTCTATCACACTCCTTTCTATAAGCTATTTTCTTAGATGGCAAAAACAATTTTTTAAGTGATAAGAAAGAAAAGGGACAATCATTGAAGCGTGCAGAGTCCCTATGTGCCCTGGGGACTGCATGCTAGCAGTAGAAAGTGGCATCTATACTGACCTTCAAAAATGTTACACTGGACACAGTCCCTAGCAACGTGACCTTTGGGAAGAGCTGTGTCCTCAAACTGCCAGTGGGCAGCAGCAGGCTGGAAAAAAGGTGTCTGCTGCATTTCCTAGGTTTCTGCTGACAAACTTAGAGCAGGTGATATGTGGCTGTGCTGATATGGTAACAAATTACCTTGTAGCTTCAGACCAGCTATCTATGGTGGTAGACTGCTGCTGCCTGAAATCCCACAGGTTTTGTGCTTTTTCAGTTTTCTTTGGTTTTCTTCATTGTAGTCCTGGGAAGTTTGAAAGCAGTTGCATACATAGCCGCCTACTGGGCTAAAGGAAAATCTGATGCAGCAAAAAAAAAAAAAAAAAAAAAAAAAAAAAAAAAAAAAAAAAAAAAAAAAAAAAAAAAAAAAAAAAAAAGGAATTGTCAAGGCTGAAAATAGCAAAAAAAAAGAAGGAAGAGGAGGATGATGAGGAAGATGAGCATGAAGACAAGGAAGAAGATGAAGAAAATGAGGAAGATGAAGAGGATGATGATGAATAAGTTCTAGCGCACTTGTTTTTTTCTTGTCTATAAAGCATTTAACCTCCCTGTACACAACTCACTCCTTTTGAAGAAAAAAAAAAAAATGTAAGGCTGTGTGAGATTTGTTTTTAAACTGTACAGTGTCTTTTTTTTTTTTTTTTTTTTTTTTTTTTTTTTTTTTTTTTGGTATAGTTAACATACTACCAAAAGTGTCTTTATATAGCCCTGTCCTGTTGGTATTTTAAATAGCCACTAACCTTGCCTGGTACAGTATGGGAGTTGTAAGTTGGCATGGAAATTTTTTTTTTTTTTGAGACAGGGTCTTGCTATGCAGTTCAGGATGGCCTTGAGCTCACTTTTTTTTTTTTTTTTTTTTTTTTGTAGCCCAGGCTGGTCTCAAACTCACACCAATCCTCCTGCCTCAGCCTCCCAAGTGCTGGGATTACAGGCGTGTGCCACCACGCCTGGCTTGGCATGGAAATTTGAAGCAGGTTTTGTTAGCGCACAGCACAAATTAGTTATATATGAGGATGGCAGTTTTCCATCTTCAGTTGTCTCTGATGCAGTTTATTCAAAATAATTGTTGTTCCGTTAACTGAATACCACTCTGTAATTGCAAAAAGTTAAAACTGTTTTGTTGACACTCTGAATGCTTCTAAGTAAATACAAATTTTTTTTATTAGTAAAAGAGAAGAAAGTTAGTTAATAGTACTGGTCAAGGAGAAGGGGGAAGTGATGAATCATATAATCTCATGCATGCACCTTTGAAAAGGAGCCCCACTGATTTGGACAAAATAAAGCAATCAATAAGCAGAGTGTTGCATGGCAAGTGCAAGGTCCTATGTTTGATCCCAGTACCATGAAAATAAGAGAAAGAAAAACAGAATGAGACCTCCAGAAAAATGACTCTATCCTATGAATGGTGAACAGCAGAGAAAGACCCTTGCTGACATTTGGTGTCCAGACACTGGAATATAGCAACATGAAGAGAAGAAGGAAGTGAGTCCCCAAAACCCAAGAAAGATCTGAAATGAGACTGAAACTCTTGGAGAGAGCAAAAAGAAAGACTTCAATGAAGGAGGAGGTGACAGGCAGAACTTTCTCCCTAGGCCTTGCCTTACTGCATGAGATAGCAAGGAACCTGCAGAGCCACACTGACTATTGCTGACTACAGAAAGAAACTCAGAGAAATGCACCAGTGGAACAGAGAAGTGAATGCAGAAGATTGCATTGGCTGCTGAGGTGTTCTGGTGCAGATGTGACCCATGAGAGGCCAGTTGGCTGGGATGCATCATGGAGAGGGGCTAACTGAGCTCAGAACTCTAAGAAACTGCTGGTTTCATCTTTTAGTGCACAGTGTCAGAAACAAAGAGCTGAGTTCAAGTCAGTGGGGAGTCAGGGAGCCAAGTTTGATCTGGCAGGGTGCCAAGTTGAAATCAGAGGCGGGCACACAGATTGTGACAGGTCTAATATTAGCCTCTTAACCAGAAGCCAGACTGACCATCAGTGAAACTAAAGGTGCAGCCTTGTTGGAATTTATTTAATACATTACTAGAAAACTATGGCTCATATGCTGGCATTAATCAACTCAGATTTGGATTTGCCCTGCCCACGTTGTTTACCAGTGACCACAGAGATGCACCTTGAAATGGACATGTTTTTCTTCTTTTCTTTTTTTTGTTTTCTTGATCATTTGTTATAGTTTTTATGTGAGCGTGAATACAATCTCTATGGATTCTTGTTGCTGTTGCTTGTTTCTTGTTGCTATTGTTCTGTCCTATTCTTGTATTGTCTTCCCTCTCTCTTTTCCTCCTGTCTTCCTTACAAGTTTCCTAAAGTTTTCATGATCTTCTTTTATCCTCCACCCTCACTTCTAATTTTTTTCTCTCTTCTATTTTTCTATTATTTCCATTATTTCCCCCGAACCCTTTTTAAATTTTCTCTGCTAAGGTTCAAATTGCCAAACTGCATACAATTAGTATGTCTTTACACTGCATGAAATTGTCTGCCTCAATTTGTTATTTAGCCATAAATCTAGTTTGTACAGTTCATGGTTGGAAATTAATGGTTACTCCAATTTGTTGTTTTCTAGGCTGTATTTGATGCTATTGTTATTGCTGATTGTATCATTTTTTCCAAAGTGACCTAATAGTTGTAACCATTTGTTCTTTCTGGTATATCAAAACTGAAATTGCCTAATGGTCATTAATATATATATATATATATATATATATATATATATATATATATATAATATTCAGTGCCAAAGAACCAAGACCCATGTCAAGTAAGCAGAAAACTTGTAATTCTCAATAAACTTAAGAGGCAGAACTTTGCAACAGACTCAAAACTCAAGTGCCAGCTATATCTGGAAGATCCCTTTAAGAAGTATTCATGTCCTACAAGTGCTAAAAACTTTCACTATAAAATTAAAAACAAAACAAGAATGTTTACTATTATTACTCTTATTCAATATATTTCTGAAAACCTTTTCAGAGCAATTAGACAAGAGATAGAAATAAAATTAATAAGGATAGGAAAGGAAGATTTTAAAATACTATTATTTATGAATGGCATATTCTACATAAAATAACCCAAAAATTCCACGAAAAGACTTCTGGATTTAATAACCAAATTCCGAGAATAGTGGAATGAGGTCAATACTCAAAATTCAATAGCCTTTTTGTGCACAAGTAACAAGTTCAATGGGAGATAAATAAAGAAAACAACATCTTTCACAACAGCTTCCAAGGAAATGAAATAACTAGGAATCAGTCTAACAAAAAGAAGAAATCTACATTAAAAACTAAAGTACTCTGAAGAGAGACACTGAAAAACTCTCAGAAAATGGGAAGAAGTTGGGTAGGAAGAACCAATGTAATGAAAATTGCCATACCGCTAAAATTGCTATACAGATTTAATGCAAACCTAATCAAAATTCCAATAACATATGATTCATAGAATCTTAAAATTCATTAGAAAACAAAAGAGATACATTCCTGGGGACAACCCACTCGGGGCCCCCCTCCTGTCCCTTTCTCAGACAGGAGCTTTCTTTTCCTAATAAATCTATTCTGCTCTTAAAAATAATACAGAATAACAAAGGTAATTCTGGGAAACAGAGGAAAAGTATGAGGCATCTCAATTCCTGACTTGAAAATATACTATGAAATCACTGTGATAAAAACATTATGGTATGGAGGAAAAAGACCCAAGGATCAATGGATCCTTCTGACAGATTAGAAGATACAAAAGCAAATCCAGATATACTCAAGCACCTTATTTTTTACAAAGGAGCCAAACCTGTACACTGGAGGAAAGATAATAAATGCTGCTAGAAAAATAATAAATGCTGCTAGAAAAGTTGTCTTTCTACACGTTGAAGATTAAAACTCAACACATAATCTTTCAACGTGCTCTAAACTAAAATCAAAATGGACCAAAGATACAAATATTAAGAGAGAAGCTCTAAATCTGCTAGAAGAGAAAATAAGTAGAACCCTTGAAAACACTGGGGTAGACAGAGACTTCATGAGCAAAACCCTAAATGCAATTAAACTATCACAAAGAATCAACGACTTACATCTTCTTTTTTTTTTTTTTTTTTTTGATGGGACTGGGGTTCGAACTCATGACCTTGCACTTACCAGGCAGGCACTTGTGCCACGAAGCTATCTCCACAACGGCCTACATCTTATTTTATTAAAAAGCATTTGCACAACAAAAGAAACCACCAATAGAGTGAACAGACAACCCAGTGTGTCAAAGCAAATGTTAGCTATTTTTAAAACAAAAGACTACTATCTAGAATATATAAAGAATTCAAAGCAATCATATGCCCCCAATATAACAACCCAGTCCAAAATGGGCATATGAAATAGATACTTCTCAGGTGAAGTACAGAAAGCAAATAAATATATGAAAAACACTCAATATCACTGGCCATTTGAGAGATGCAAGTTAAAACAGCAATGAGATTCCATCTCACCCCAGAAAGGAGGACTTTTATCAGGAAAGCAACCAATAACGAATGCTGATGGAGATGTGGGGGAAAAGGAATGTTTTTCCACTGTTGGTGAAGATACAGACTGGTGCAACCACTATGGAAGTCAGTGTCAAGATTCCTCAAAAATCCCAGCACTTGAGAGACAGGAAACAGGAGGATTACTATGAGTCAGAGCTGCATAGTGAAATCCTGAAAAAACAAGTTTATTGTATGAGAATCACTTTTGTTTTACTTTCTTTCAGTGGAGAAAAGGTTACTAAACTTTTCCCATGGAAGACCTAATAGCGAATATCTTAGGCACTGAGGGTGGCAAGTCCTTGCTGCAACTACTCAATTCTACCTTTATCCAAGAGAGAATGGGTATGTCTGAGCACATGCCACTCTGTCCCCCAAAAGTAAATCTTTTTCACAAATTTCATGATAGGCTTTATTTTGTTCCCTAACCTCAGTTCTAGTATAATTAAACACACACACACACACACACACACACACACACACACACAAAGAAATACACATGCATACACACAGTTTTAGTTACTTTTCTTGTTACTGGGATGAAAGACCCAATCCTGAAAGTTAAAGAAGGGCGGGCTTACTTTGAATCATGGCTTGCAGGGGTTTCAGCCTATAGTCAGCTTCCAGGTAGGGCGACATGGCAGAGGGTACTCACTAAGGAGAAATAGTTCATGACAAAGCAGGACAGAGAGAAGGCAATACAATAGTGAAGAAGCTGTATGTGTTCACCACAGCAGTCCTTTTTCAGTCCTTTTTCTGTCCCTTATGTTTTATGTTTTTGTTTCTTATATTTTATCCTCAAGTGGGATAGCACTCACACCCAGTGTAGGGCATCCTTAATCCTAATGTCTCCATATGAATCAGTCCAGGCATCACACACACTCTAGATCCAGCAGCTTCTGAAAAGCCCCAACTATAACCACATGAGGCTTTGGAGGGCCTTCTAGATGTAAGCCACTACACATACACATGCACGTATTCACACACACACACACACACACACACACACACACACACACACGTATCTTATAAGTAATGATAATAAAGAAGAAAATGTTTATATTATTTTTTTTATATCAGGAACTGAGCTTAGGACTTCACACTTGCCAACCACTGAGCTCTATCCCCAGGCCCAAAGTTTGGTTTTCTTTTGCAAAGCATATTGTTAATGGTTACTTTTGTACTACTGGGAGGGGTGGTTAGAGATGAATGCTATTGTCATACGTTATTGGTGACAATTTTGATATCATCCAGTTAAAACTTACACAGAAAAAAAATTTCCGTCATAAGCTCACAAATTGTGGCTAACTCTGATGAAGCAGGACATAAATATCAGGTGATCCTCAAAAGGAAAGTACAGGGATTAACCTGAGCTCACCAGCCACAGGAATTGTAAATGCAGTAGCATCTGGAGGAGCCTGAGCAACACCTCTATATCTAAATAACACCCAGAATCTGTAAAACTGCAATGCTGAGGTAACTTCATTATGTAAAAAGAACCTATAACCTTACAAACAATTTTTTAGGACCCAGTAGTCTCCTTTTATCTATCTTGTATCCCAAATTGGTTCTTCTTTTTAAAGCCTTTAGTTTGGGGGCTGAGGAGATAGCTCAGTGGCATAAGGGCTTTCCTGGCAAGTGCAAGGTCTTGAGTTCCATCCCTGGTACTGAAACAAAAACAAACCAAAAAATAAATAAATAAAAAATAAAGCCTTTAATTCTGTTAGTTCTACCATATTTTTTCAATTACCTTCAAATCCTAGAGAGCAAAAGCACACAATAAAAATTAGGATTCCTTGGGGGCAGATTGGTACTTCCTTGGTTTAAAGAACCCAAAGTATTATGATTTCTTTTTTTTTTTTTTTTTTTGTATGAATGCAACTTTGTTTATTTATTTATTTTTATGGCCGGCTCAGCCTGCCCTGAGGGCAGGGCTGGCACAGCATGTGATGCCGGGGATCGAACCACGGTCGCTGCAGCTGCCTAAGCTTTCCTAAGCAGGTGCTTTAGACCACTGAGCCATCCTGCCGGGCCCAGTATTATGATTTCTTTCACTGCTAGATTTTTAACTTCTGTCTTAGACTTTATGTGTATTTTTCCTTTTTGTAATAAACATGAACGGATGTGCCATGTGCTCTATAAGATTTACTTCTTTTATTTCTTACAAAGTAAAATAGCTAACTATTACCATTTCCCGTTCAAATGAAACCAAAATGGAGGGAAGTTATACAGCATGCTCTTGTTTACCCAGGTGACCAGAGCCCACTTGCTGTCTCTGTTTGTCAGAGCTCCATGACTTGAGGAATGTGGGATCTGGTAGATAAGCAAGGGCATATGCAAAAGCTAAACAAGAAGCAAAATATGTTCCATAAATGAAGTTGCAATACAGCAAGGAAGAGAAGGCTCAGAGAAAAAGGAAAACCTTCAAGGCTAGGGTGCAGTTTTATTTTATTTTATTTTATTTTATTTTACTTTACTTTACTTTTTACTTTACTTTACTTTACTTTACTTTACTTTACTTTTACTTTATTTCTTCAAATCAGCATGACTTCCAGAACAGCTTTCAGCCTAACTTCAGCCCTAGGTGCTATGTGTTGTGCACCCAGGCCCTTGCAAAGCGTATCAGAAGACAAATGGAAATGAAGCATGAGGCAGAAGCGTGACACGGGACAGTGGGAGTGACATGCATGTGAGGACAGCTTGGGGCTGGGCAGGCAAGCCTTCTCTGCAGCTGAGAGGAGCTCTTTTCTCACCTTCCAGGGAATTATTCTAACTCCCCTGAGCCCATCACACTGAAAAAAATTAAAAATCAAAACTATGTACTTGAAAGCCCACCTATCCATTCTGTCTTAATTTTATGTTTCTACAAATGCATGTAAAACAAGGGCACATGCAAAGGCAAGACTATCAACTCCAAGGAGCCCTGAGATGCACAGATGCACAGACCTGGACCATGCAAGTGGAGGCTGGTCTCACCTTAGCCTCTTTCCTCCAGATCCTTGGTGAATCTCCTCTGGTGCCTCCTCACCCTGCAGTGGCACCTTCTGTCAAACACTACACACAATTGTCACCCAAATGTTTTGGCAGAAGCATCATCTTTAGGCTTTGACATAATTCCGAAGAGAGACTTTTTCAATTATTACTAATGGAACATTACACTCCTCTTTGGGAACTTCTGCATGAATAAAAAGGGTCATTAATGACATCTACTCTCAGCCCGGAAATCATGAGTCAGTGCTTGGAACAAGGTGCCCCCTCCTACCCAAGCACCTGATAATTTCCCACTCCCTCACCCCTTCTACAACTCAAATAGCAAGTTATTGAGTTGACTATTATAAAGGCAGTGCTATTGATTCCCTGCACGTGAGTGCTATTTATTCTCCAATCTTTTGTTCCTCATCTTACATAGTGATACCTCACATACATAGGCCTTTTCATTCTGCAGCATCTTACCAGTTCTAATACTTTCTGACGTGTGGTAGCAGAAACTGGTTTTCTGGCAGCACTTGGGTTCTTTTCTGGTGTGATGGATTGATTCAGGCTATTGAAGTCGTGTGAGAGGACAGCCAGCCTAACCTGTGTGTCCTATAGGACAATGGTTAAACACCACTTATGACCACTTAATAACCAATTCAGTCTCCATACCCATGAAGAAAAAGGGCAAATACTTTAAAGGTTTAAAGTACCTGAAAGGTGGTAAGTCCCACATTAAACCACAACCATTATCATATATTTTCATTCAGTTAAACCTGTAAGGTAAATAAATGATCATTTTTATTAGTTAGAAAATAATTCATAACCTCTTTTTTTCCTACTGTGCTTAAAAGGGTTACAGGTTAAGAATGTTTCCCAGTAACTGTAACTTTACACATGTCTCCCAACTCACAAATACCTCTAAGAATACAAAGGAAAGGTGTGGCTGTAATAGGATAACACTGTATCTACTAAAATTTAAATGATGCCAACCACAAACCTTAGTCTTTTATTAATAGCAACTTGTGTTTGCTTTACACCATTTCACATAAGTAACAAAACTCAGGGCCCAAGTTTGCTGACTATACAGATAATGGGGGGTTATATGTATTCACTTTCAATAAAACTTATTTACTTCTTCTCTCATCATCTTTAGAGATTTGTATAGGAAACAAAACTGAAGTTGGATTGTCTCAATGGATAGCTATAGCTTATGCCTATGAAGATATTCTGGGCATTCATAAATCTAAATTACTTTCTTAGCATTAAAAGGAAATATCTTTCCAGACTTAAGAGCTCCATGACTAACAGGCGAGGCATATCTAGAAGTTGTGGTATAGTCATATTCTAATGATGAAAATACAGCTTTGGATGAGGTTGTTAAGACTTGAACCCTAGACTTGTCACTTATTAACTGTGACCTTGGGCAGCTGATTTAATCCTCTGAGTCCCACTTCCTTTAACTGTGACTTGAAGAAAACAGAACAGACCTTTTGCATCTGTGCAGAGTACACATAAAGCACTTAGAAGATGGCTGCCATTACAAAGCCTTCAGCCAATATTGATTCCATTTTTTTGTGAAGCAAAAACTGATATTTGGCCCAGGCTGGCCTTGACCTTGCAATCCTTCTGCCTCAGCTTCATAAGTTGATTACTTTTATTATCCTACTGAGGTACAAATAAAAGAAATAAAGGTAGGTATAAACCTATGTGTTCCAAGCATGTCCACTCTCAAAGAAACAGTGTTACTGAGAACCTTAGCTCCAAACTTCTACCACATTCAAACAGTTTATACTTCAACTTAGCTGATAGAGCCAGTTTTTACTGTAATCCACTAATGAGAGACTTTACCTTAAGGAAATGGAAACTACATAAATCATAATTAACAAAAAGATAAGTACCCCAGTTCATTGATCTGTAGGGCATTACCAAGACCACATAAGTAACTCCAAACCAGATGATAATGCTCCTTAGTTAAAGTACACATCTTCCTTTCCTAGTATGCACTTCTTTGATTCTACTTAGTAAATTTGCCTATGCCTCTCACTGACAAGGGCTGTAATTTTTTTTGTGACAAGTCAAGTACTTACACTGTGGGGGTGGCTCAGGCTAAATCCCACACTCTACTTCGCAGGAAATTCCTTAGACCCTGTCGGACGACAATACCATGATTGCAATCAACTATGAAAGAATATGTAATGATGACAGCGTGTCATGTCCTCCTTTTACTTAAAAATCTCCAACACCCATAATTGGTGATTACATCAATGACCTTGAAAATATGAAAGCCATAGACCCCAGTTTTTCCTGTCTTGAATTTATTCTCTATTTAATAATCAAAGAAATATTTTAGGGATAAATATAATTGCGTAAGCTTGGAGAGTCTAAATCAAAGTGTTTACGTACATAGAGGTAGTCAGTAGATACATAAATAGATGAGGAACAGATAAATTGTTTCCTGGTTGTATAGCAACTGTGGATCCACTTTATGTACTAAGAGGAGAAAACAATTGTGTAAGTTGCAAGGTACTTTCAAAATAAAATGAAACAAATACAATATAACCTTCACCATACACATTACGGACATGCAGCATGTAAATAGAACTTAATACCTTTAAATGTGAAAGATGCTATATCATTCAGAGAGGCCTTTCACCTAGTGTTAACAGCTAACATAAATAAGTATAGTTCAAATACAGTAGAAAACATACTCCCTTATGTTGATCCAGGCCAACATGCAGCATAAGAGCTTCAATGTCACTACAGAGAACCTAGTTTTCTTCTGTCTTTCTGTTCTACTGGGCTTACTCTTTAGCTTCTATTATGAAGTCCTAGGGAAAAAAGTGTCTGGGTTTTATCTCCAGAGATCTTAAAGAGAAAAAGACAATGGAAGGTGTAGCAAGAATGAAGTTTGCAGAAAAAGGGTTGAAAGCCAGGTGTGATGGTGTACACCTGTAATTCCAGCATTCTGGAGGCTGGAGCAGGAAGATCCCTGTTCAAGAACGGCCTGAGCTACATAAATGAATTGAAGGCCAGCCTAAACTACACAGTGAGACCCTGTCTCAAAAAAACAAATTAGAAAAATCAGAAAGAAAAAGTAGCTGATTAATTTGAGCTGTAGGCTAAATTGTAAACCAACTAAATAAAGTCATAGAGTGGAAAAGGAGATAGCTAGGAGGAGGAGACTTCTTAGGTCAGAACAAATTTCAAACACTGATCTCAGGAACTGTATGCTCCAGCATGACACGTAGGACACTAGTGGAAACAGTGGGGGAATCAGTCCACAATTACTGGGCTGTAGCTACTGAGTACAACGAGAAAAAAAAAAAAAAAAGTCAAAGAGAGCTATGGAAAAAATACACTGATCCCAGGGTGACTGTGGGAGTCCTAAAGATTTCTTTCTCAAGAGGGAAAACAGATATACCCTAAATAATTCACTAGTTACCAAGGAAACAAAAAGGCAAGTGAAAATGACAAGCTCCACAGAGAGATACCAGTAACTAGAATTACCACACATATTATCTATAATGTCCAGCATCCCACAAAAGAAAATGAATGAAATACGCTAAGAAATGAGAAAATACGGCCTTCTTACTGAAAATATGCTAGACGACTGAAACTAAAGGCCATGATAAATATGTTCAAAATGAAAGTAAGCTATGATGAAAGAAGTAAAGAAATTGAGAATAGTGGCACATATCACGTTAGCAGACTGAGGCAAGAAAATCACAAATCTGAGCCCAGTCGGGACAGCTTACTGGGCCCTCCAATTAAAAAAAAAAAAAATATTAAGGATGTAACTCTGTGAGAAGGTCCTGAGTTCCATCCTCAATAAAGATTTTTTTTTAAATGAAGAAAAGCAAGACATGGTGATAATATGCCATGAAACAGATGTATTAATAAAAAGATACATAAAAAGATATAAATTATAATAAAGAATTTGGAGAATTTGGAGGTGATCAAAGTGACACAGAGGTAGCAGCTCACTCAGCCTTTTATGCCGAGTGGATCTTGGGGAAGGTAGTTGGTGCAGAAGTGTACTGCACTGCTAATGGTAGTGAGCGGGATTATTCTGGAGATCTCAACATATTAAAGTGCTTTAATATAAATATGTTAAAAGTATTTTAATTAGCAAAAAACCCTACTATACCCATGATGCCCTTCAGCAATGTACGGTCCAGCTTTCTGTATTCCGAGAACAAAGCATGAGAAACACAAACTGCCTGAGGTTATTTTCAAGTTGGCAAAGTTATAAATGCAGCAAAAAAGAAAACACTGTTCAGCAACTATGCGCCTGGAGAGCCCAGTCAGTATGAAAACCATATACCTGTCCAAAACACTGGAAGTACTCAAAATCTCTTCAGTACTCTGAAGGATTAAAAGAAGTGAAAAGAAATGATTATGCATTGTCTTTATTTAAAAAGAAATCTTTTTCTGTGTTTCATTACAAGCTGTTTCAATTTTTTCTCATATAATTTCTAAAAAAAGCTAAAAGTAAATTAAATAAAAGGCTTGCTATATTTTTTAAAAAGAATTGGAAGAAAAATCTGAAACTGAACAGTAGAGTACCACAATTAAAAATTCTGAGTTCATCAATGGATATGAAATAGCAAAAGGAAGAATTAATGAATTGGATGCAAAGATTGACAGATTGTACAATCTGAAGAATTTAGAGAAAAAGAAGAAAAAGTATTGACTAGGACCTCAGAGAAACACAAGACACAATAAGTACATAATGGTATCACCAGAAGGAGAAGAAAGGAGTGGACAAAAAAATTTGAGGAAACAGTGCTCGAAATCTACTCAATTTATTGAAAACTGTGAATAAGCATTTTCAGAAAGTTCAAAGAACTTCAAACAGAATATTCACATTGTCACAGACAGGATAAGATAAGGAGAATATCATCAAAGCAAAGAGAGGGGCTTTCGGGTTAGCTCAGTGGTTTCATTGCCTACACAGGCAGTTTCAGTCAGGCACAGAGGATGGCGATTTGATCCCCACACCCACCCTTAAGGTAGCCTGAGCCAGCCAAAAACCAAAAAACCAACCAAACAAACAGAAAAACCTTCCAATACCAAAGCAAGGAGAGAAAAATAACTGACATGGGAACAGAGACATCTAAATTGCTATCCTAATCTGTGAAGGGCAGAGAACAGGATAGCTTATTCAATGTATTCAAAGCAAAGAACCTGGAATTCATTTTCTTGGTTTTTTTTTGTTGTTGTTGTTTGTTTGTTTGTTTGTTTGTTTGTTTTAATTTAGGAGGACTTCCCTCCTGGAAAGTGCACTCTTTAAACAACTGCATCTGAGTGCGAATCCCATACACACAGAACACACATATTAACACAAGGGGTCCAGGAATGTTCTACATGATGCAGAGTATTCAGGTGATTAAATCAAGGTCTCCTGCAACCAGATACTCACTTCTTCTGTTTATTATAAATGCTGCAGTCAGTCTGGAACCTGTCTCCACCACAAGTTCTAAGGCACAGTCTGAAGGGCCATGGGACACAGCTAGGGTCCACAGAGCCACAATAACAAATGCCTACTAAATGCTCTCCACTAACTACTCCACGGCCTTGTCCAGGCTTGTCTTTGGTTGCCAGCATTCCCAATATCTGCTACTTGCACTGGGAGATAACTTGGTAGTCTAAACACTTGCCTGGCAAGCAAAAGGACTCAGGTTTAATCTTTGGTACTGCATGCTGTACCAGCCCCAAAACCCAGTGTGGTGGTGCACCTGTGGTCCCAGTGCTAGGAAGGTTGAGACAAGAGCATCACTGTGAGTCCAAGGTATGCAGCAAGACCCTGTACCAATCTAATTAATTAATTAATTAATTAATTAATCAATCTATCTCTGCCATTTGAAGTCCATCAGGGTGAGCAGGCTGAGGAAATTGGCCATCTCTGAGTAGGGCAGGGCCTGTTCCATGTCCTGCTTGTTGAGAAAAAAGCCAAGATGGCCTGTTCAGTCCCTTCCCCTCCAATGTGGCCACCAGCTCAGACTTGGAAGATCCAGATTTCTATACCCAGAAAAGTTACCTTTCAAAATTTAAAATTAAATCAGATAGTTTTGTTTCTCATATGAAAGGCTAGGAGAATTTATTTCTAGACATTCTTAAAAGAAATATTAAAAGTATGCGTGATAGTGTCCATCTATAACCCCAGCCCTGCAGGGGTCCAGGGAAGGAGGAATAAAAGTTCGAGGACAACCTGAGCAATTTAGCTACATAGTGAGACCTTGTATTACAATTTCAAAATAGGGCCAGGCGGGATGGCACAGTGGTCTAAAGCGCCTGCTTAGGAAAGCTTGGGTGTCTTCAGGGACCGTGGTTTGATCCCCCGCACCACATGCTGCGCCAGCCCTGCCCTCGGGGCGGGCTGAGCCAGCCACAAAAATGAGTGAATAAACAAATAAGGGTTCTGAAACAAGAAAATAAAAATAAAATAAAATAAATTTAAAAATACAATTTAAAAACAATTAAATAATAAAGGTTGGCATGTAGGACAGTGCAAGTGTCCTGGGTTTCAATCTTGAGTATAACAAAAGCAAGCTTAAGTCACTTATTGACTGGTGGGGCAAAATATCAGACAAATAAACTTAAAGGAGGGAAAGCTTACTTCATCTCACAGTTTTAGAAGATTCATTCCACAGCCAGCCTGCTCCCATGCAGAAACAGCATTGTGAAACTGAGGAAGAACGAAGGGGGGAGGCGGCCATGCCTCCACTGACCACCCCAGCCACACCCACCTCTGCATAGCCCATTATGAAGTGAGGTACAGTAGTGGGGGAATCCACTGGTGCACATCATGTCCATATGAAGCAAACACCTTCCAAACCCTGCACCTCTGAACACATGAGGCTTTAGGAGGTTTATTTATGGCTTGTGTCTAGATGTTGCCACAAGACCTAATGCAGTCATAGATGGGACATTTTCAGAGGTGGCTAGATCTAGACTGTGTGATTGACTTGTAGTACTATCTAGGATTAAGGGTAGATGATCACTAAATCAACCCCCTGACTGGTCTGGCACCACCCTAATCCCAGTAGCTGGTTATAATACAAGGGACAAAAGGAGGTTTATCTCCTCCTGCCCTGGCTTGCTTTTGCTGTCTTCCTCTTGCCATGAACCATTTCTGCAATGTGATTCCCCTCTGCCAAGTCCCCAGGCCTTGGAGTTGGCGATTGTGGACTGAAACCTCTAGAACCTGAGCTAAATAAACCTTTCCCTCATTAACTTTGAATGCTGAGTATTTTGTCTCAGCAATGACAGAAAAATAAATAAGATAGCTACCAAAGAATAACAAAAAGAAAAGGTTAAGGTAAGTGATTCCAAATAACAGTTCATATCTACATTTAAAAACGAAATCCATTTTGTAAAGATAATACTATACTTATAAAATACAGTGCATATATTCATTTATCTGTAACATAGCAGCAAAAGTTAATATAAATATTTACCTTCATTCTCTTGATTTCAAAACATACATATAAATAATATATATAGAATAACTTGTTACACCTATGACATGCATATATGTAAAAGCCCATATTAGGACAGCCTCATCAGTGATTTCTATAATCCTTTGTGGAAAAAAAAAAATATCAGTCCTTCCCCAGTTTTTTTTCAAAGCATGGGAGAGATTAGGCTACATAACTGGTTCTGTAAGCTGATTTTTGTACTATATGTACCTTAGTTCATTTTTCCTCACTGGGATAATCATAGCTCACATTTATACATTAATAAATGAAGGACACATTTGGCTTCAAGGATGATGGTCAAACTCGCATGATTCACATACCTACAAAAGCCTCATGTGTGACTGCATGAGGCTTTGGGAAGCAATCAGATGTAAACCATAGCACTAAGCAATACTTGAAGCCCAAAAATAGCAAGGCAGCACAAGAAAACAACAGATTAATGTCTCATGAAAATAATACACAAAAAATCCTCAGCAAAATATAAGCAAACCAAATGCAAGAACACATAAAAAGAATTGAACACATGTCCAGGGATGTAGATTTGATTTAATGTCTGAAAATGAAATGATATACTACACCACATCAATAAAATAAAGACAAAAATGGCATGGTCATTTCGATGGACAACTTGTCTTTTGAATAGGATATCACAGAACCCCAGTGATCACTATTAGTCTGAGGTGAGTATTGAGACCCTGTATCAAAAATATAAAAATGAAAAAAAAAAAAAAACATGGTGAGTGTTTAAATTTAAAAATTATTACAGCTCTGGGGAGATATCTCAGTGGTCTGAGTGCCTGCCTTGCAAGCTTAAGGAACTGGTTTCAGTTCTTGGTACCTCATGGCAAGCTAGCCCAGAACATAATCTGAGAACTGGGGAGGCTGAGCCAGGAAGATCACTATGAGTCTGAGCTGTGTAGCAAGACCCTGTACCAAATAAATCAATAAATGAAAATTTCAAAAAATTATTACAGGGCCCGGCGGGATGCTCAGTGGTCTAAAGCGCCTGCTTGGGAAAGCGTGAGGGGCTTCAGGGACCTCAGTATGATCCCCAGCACCACATGCTGCACCAGTCCCGCCCTCGGGGCAGGCTGAGCTGGCCATAAAAACGAGTGAATAAACAAACAATGGTTCTGAAACAAGAAAAAAATACATAAATAAATAAAATAATTCTTTTAAAAAAAGTTATTACAGTACCTGCTCCCGCGCCATCTTCATCTAGCAGTGCAGCGCCTCCTCCTGGGATCTGCTCCCGCACCATCTTCCTCCAGCAGCATGGAGCCTCCTACTGGGACCTGCCTGCGTGCCATTTGCATCCAATAGGGTGGCGGCTCCACTTTGGTGCTGCCCGGGCACCATCTTCATCCAGGAGCACAGCCACTCCATCTTGGACCGGCCGGTGCACCATCTAAAGCCAACAGCACAGCAGCTCCACCTCAGAGCTGCCGGCCCTACATCTTGATCCAGCAGCTTGGCGGCCTGCCTGGCTCCACCTCAGACTGAGCCCACCATCCCAACCAGGTCATGCAGCAGCCTCAGCCTGTATGGATCCCCTGACTCACCAGCAGTCAGAGCTCCAGTTCCACCCACCTTCCTGACTGGGCCTCATGACAGCCAGGTAAAAACTGTCTGAGCTGGCACTCATCCCCTGAGTCAACAACTACCCATGCCTTGACTCTACCCACTGGTCTCATAAGACCACCAACCGTCCCCACACTCCTGACCACTGTTCTGACCTACTAGGCCACGTGGCAGCCAGCTGCTAAGCACAGAATCTCAGTCAAGCACGTCTGGGGAGAACAAGCTTGGTGGATCCCGACCCAAATTTCCATAGGCATTAACTGCATAAGTCTACCAAAGTGCAGAGATCACTGACATAAAAAATGATAAAGACAAAGAGCAAGATCCAACTTCAGGTCCCAAGTCCGCCAAAAACAAATAGAGAAGACACTAACTTGGAAGAAAACGGGAATCATGCATTTTTGGTGGATTTCTTTGGGTCTTCTAAGTAGATTATCATGTCATCTGCAAATAATGAAAGTTTTACTTCTTCTTTACCTATTCTTATTCCTTTTATTTCTCTTTCTTGTCTAATGGCTGTAGCTAGTGACTCCAGAACTATATTGAATAGAAGTGGCGATAGGGGGCATCCTTGTCTTGCAACAGATTTGAGAGTAAAAGACTTCAGTTTTTCCCCATTTAAAATTATGCTAGCTGTTGGATTGTTGTAGATGGTTTTTATCAGGTTGAGGTAGAGGCCCTCTATTCCAATTTTCTGTAGGACTTTGAACATGAATGAGTGTTGCACTTTGTCAAAGGACCCAGGATATAAGAGAACCTGTGCTGTAATATCCTATAACTCAGAGATGTCCCAAATTTCCTGGTCAAGGAGATTATGGGACCTCAGAGGAAAGGAATGAATGAACTGTGGTGCATCTAAGGAGAGTCACCCGGAGAAAAACATTCTCTCAGGCTTTCACAGAAAGCAAAATGGCCAAGCAATGGCCGTGACTCATCCTGAAGGCTGACACTAACAACAGTTCTACAAAGTACTGTCTATGGTCCCAAACTTTAAAAAAAAAAAAAAAAAAAAAAAGAGAGAGAGAGAGAATGTTTTGTTATACAGGTCCTGCTTCGACTTGCCCTTGATCACCCAGCAAGAAAAAAATGCTTAATTACAATGCATGAAATGTAGAGCTAGATTAGTGAGATGAGCTTTAGGAACCTTAGATTCAATAGCTTTCAACATTACAAGCTTCACTGGTGGCCCACTGCAATTGCAGAACATTTGACTGTGTATGTATCTGCTTCCTCTTAGTCCAAAGAGAAGTATATTCTTTTCCTTTTTTTTTCTAAGCAACATCAATAAGGAGGTGGGTCATGCCCACACACTGTACTCTGTAGAACTATTGTGAGGACAATATGCAATATATGAACTTTTAAAAAAAAAAGAAAGGGGAAAAGAAAAAGAAAAAAAAAAGTAATGGTGATTTAAAAGGGTTAATGTTTAATTGTTTGATCAATCTTATATACCTATATGTATTAATCTAAACTGATCTGATGATGAAAATATGTAATAAAACCATTCTTAAATTTAAACAATAAAAATATTAAATTTAAAAAGTAGG
>PVJA010027994.1:0-28034 GCA_004027025.1 Myocastor coypus
TGAGCCATCCCGCCGGGCCCCTGTAAAATTTCTAATACACATTGAATTAGAAGAAAAAGAACACCAACTACGGGTCTCAATGCGTACAGCTGGACAAATCCAGACTTCAATTTACAATCTCGCGTCTCCTCCGGTGCCACAGGTCGCTGTCGAGGGAGCAGCGCGCGATGCGGGTGGGAAACTGAGGCCATGTTCTGTGCGCTGTTAACAAAAGCCTGCAAACCAACGAACGGCCTGTTCAAACTCACCAAAACCCTGCCTGCCCAGGGGAAGCTGATCCCCCCGCCCTAAAAGCCGACTTTCCGTCCCTATGGGACCGCGGCTCCGATTGCGACCTCCAGACCACGAGAGGCAACCCGGGAAAAAGGCCACGCCGCACACCCAGACCCGTACATTCCGGCTCTGAACCTAACAGTCCTCGCGGGTGAGTTCGGCTTTCCTGGAGGCCCCGCCCCATTACCGCAATTTCATTGGCTCTGCTGCCCGGCCGCCTACTGTCGGCTCCAGATTGGTCGGCTCCGCCGCCGCTCGACTTTCTTCTGGGGGCGCGCAGCGAGCGTGACCACGCCTCTTACGTCTAGACGCTCGGTGGCCTCGGGAGGCGCCGTAGTCTTCTCGCAGAAGGAGGGTGGCCGTGGAGGAGCTGCTATGGTGCTGCGTTTCCTGGCAGAGCTGACCGAGTCGAGGGGGTCGCGGCCATGAAGGTAAGGGACTGGTGGAGCCTCGCAGGGTCTCCTTGCCTCTTCTGTCTCTCAGAGCGCCGGCTCGTCTCCCTCCTTAGCTGTTTACCCCGCCGACTCCGCGGAGGGGGTGCCGGCCGGCGTCTGGGTCCCGGCCTGGCCCTGGGCGGCGCGGCTGCGCCCCGGGATGTGGTTCCGGGGGTCGAACCGCGGTCCCTGAAGCCGCCCAGCAAGCTGGGGAGGGTCGAGGCCGGACGCCCCCGCGCTCGTCCCAGGTGGGCCCGGTGTTCGCTCAGCTCTCCCCGCCTTTGCCCTGCCTGCCTGCCCGCCCGCTCCCGCCTGAGTCCTTGAACTCACCCAGGTGTCGGGAGCATCACGGGACGAACGGCGACAGGAGAGCGGCGAGCGCCTGTCAGCCGGGCGGACAGGTAGCGGCCGCGGCGGGAGGGATCCACCCCAAGGGCTCCGGAGGCTGAGCGCCTGGGCAAGAGTGAGCGCGCCGTAGGTCAGCGGGCCCGAGCGTCACCACAAGTTTTAAGACAGGAGAAAGGGAAGAGCCTGGCCTGCTTCTATAGGTGGTTCTCACTTGGTCTGTGCGCGGCAGTCATTTCCCATATAGCTTCGTGAGCCGAACTCCCGAACTCTGACGGAGTGAGATGAGTCATAAAGCCTTGATACTTTTACAGAGACAGCTTAGTTAATGTCACCGAAGAAGTGTGTTTGGTGTGGGTAGGGAGAGTAACCGAGGGAGCTGCTAGCTTGTCTGCACACAGCGTCCAGGATTCACTAGGAAGATTGAAAAGGGAGTGTCAGGTGGCCAGAGGAATTCAGGTATTCCACTGGGACACTTCTCATGGCTTATCAGACACACACACACACACACACACACACACACACACATTTTGTGAGTAAAATACAAGACAGCTTTTGAGGAGTTTGCCAAACAGAAGAAAGGCATTTGCAAATTGCATACTTCCAAAGGCATATTGATACATCAAAAAACCAGCAAACAAACAAAAAAAAAATCCAAAGTGCAACACCTCAAGGGCAAGAAAAGTTACCTATTGTAGGAATGTTTGCAGTAGATTTTTTTTTTTTTTTTTTTTTGTCTTTTTGAGACAGGGTCTCACTATGCAGTTGAGGCTGGCCTTGAGCTCACTTTTGTAGCGCAGGCTGGTCTCGAACTCGCACTGATCCTCCTGCCTCAGCCTCCCGAGTGCTGGGATTACAGGCGTGCGCCACCACGCCCGGCCTTTTTTGTCTTTTTGAAACAGGGTCTCACTATGCAGTGTGCAGTTCAGGCTGGCTTTGAGCTCACTTTTGTAGCCCAGGCTGGTCTCTAACTCACATCGATCTTTCTACCTCAACCTCCCAAGTGCTGGGATCACAGGTGTGCACCACCATGCCCGGCTCGGGCTAGTTTTTTTTTTTTTTTTTAGAATTTTTATTTTATTATTTTTATCCTTGTTTCAGAACCATTGTTTATTCACTCATTTTTATGGCCAGCTCAGCCCACCTCAGGGCAGGGCTGGCGCAGCATGTGGTGCCGGGGATTGAACTGCGGTCCCTGAAGCTGCCCAAGGTTTCCCAAGCAGGCACTTTAGACCACTGAGCCATCCCGCCGGGCCCCCATGCTGGTCTTGAACTCACACCAATCCTCCTGCCTCAGCCTCCCAAATGCTGGGATTACAGGTGTGCGCCACCATGCCCGGCTTAGTGGTGGGATTCTAATGTGAATATTCATATAAGCAAGAACTTCTTTGAATAAACTAAAGTTTAAGAGCTGAACAATTAGATAAGAACATCTTCAAACTGATAAGCAGTTGATTTTAGTATGTGGAATGGCTATTTAATTTTGTTTAGACTTGACTTCTTGGTTGATTAACCTTGAGTTCATCTCATTCCTCATAAGGGGCTTTGTTTTATGAGACGAGATCTTGTTTAGTTCAGTTGGCCTTGAGCTGGCAGTTGTCTTGCTTCAGTCTTGAGTGCTAGGATTATAGATGTGAGCTGCCATGCCCAGTTTATAATTTTTTTTTAAATTCTAAATTGGTTTCCTATGTTAGTTTGATTTAATCATCTATCATGTTTTTCCATGTTTATGTTGACCTCATCCTTACTTGTGCTAATCACATTTATTCTTCCAAACTCAAAATGAGATAAGAAAAAGTAATCATTTTTTGGTCTTTTTGACACAGGGTCTCACTATGCAGTTCAGGCTGACCTTGAGCTCATTTTTGTAGCCCAGGCTGGTCTTGAACCATTTTTTTTTTTTTCCAGGTGGTCTTGAATTCACACCGATCCTCCTGCCTCAGCCTCCGAAGTGCTAGGATTACAGGCATGTGCCACCATGCCCAGCTAGAAGGCATAATTCTTTAAGGCATAACCTTAAAGGCATAATTCTTTTTTTTTTTTTTTTTTGTCTTTTTGAGACAGGGTCTCACTATGCAGTTGAGGTTGGCCTTGAGCTCACTTTTGTAGCTTAGGCTGGTCTCGAATTCTCACCAATCCTCCTGCCTCAGCCTCCCAAGTGCTGGGATTACAGGTGTGTGCCACCATGCCCAGCTCTTAAACGCATAATTCTGACTTTCTTTTTTCCCTCTGACTGGTACAGGGAGTGGTGTTACAAAAAACTCACATTCTAGAAAGCTGAGACTGAAGGATGGCAAGTTTGAGCCCAGCCTATTGACTTAGTGAGACCTGGTCTCAAAAATGAAAAGAGGGGCCCGGCAGGATGGCTCAGTGGTCTAAAGTCCCTGCTTAGGGGCCCGGCGGGATGGCTCAGTGGTCTAGAGCGCCTGCTTGGGGAAGCTTGGGCAGCTTCAGGGACCGCGGTTTGATCCCCGGCACCACATGCTGCGCCAGTCCTGCCCTCGGGGCGGGCTGAGCCGGCCATAAAAATGAGTGAATAAACAAATAAAGGTTCTGAAACAAGAAAATATAAACAAATAAAATGTTTTGGGGCCCGGCGGGATGGCTCTGTGGTCTAAAACGCTTGCTTGGGAAAGCTTGGACGGCTTCAGGGACCCCGGTTCGATCCCCGGCACCACATGCTGCGCCAGCCCTACCCTCGGGGTGGGCTGAGCTGGCCATAAAAATGAGTGAATAAACAAATAAAGGTTCTGAAACAAGAATAAATAAGTAAATGAATAAATAAATAAATGAAATAAAAAATTCTAAAAAAAAAAAGGGAGAGAGGGAGAAGGAGAGAAATTCTGTGTATAGTGCACATTATAGTAAAATTTTACCAATTTGGTCAATGCCTTGCCTAATAATACTGCATTTTAAAGGTCAACATCTGTTTTAGAATGTAGAATTTATTCCTTTATTGGCTGTCTGACCATTAAAAAGGCAAGTTCTCTGCATATTTTTTTTTTTTTTTTTTGTCTTTTTGAGACAGGGTCTTGCTATGCAGTTGAGGCTGGCCTTGAGCTCACTTTTGTAGCCCAGGCTGGTCTCGAACTCGCACCAATCCACCTGCCTCAGCCTCCCAAGTGCTGGGATTACAGGCGTGAGCCAACACGCCCGGCTGCATATTTTGTTTGAAGCAGCAGTTTAGGTATGAAATCCTTTCACATTCAGGTGTTTGTCTCTTCTCTAAATGGGGGAAGAGTTCGCTCATGTATTTCAGGCATTTTCTTCAGCCTTGCTTTAAGTTCTTCAGGCAAGTTTAACTTAACTGAGGTTCACACTACAGAAAACATTCTCTTCTGTCAGTGGTGCTAACATTTGAAGCCCTTTTCTTTTAACACAGAGGCATTTTGGGTAAGCCAGTGATTAATTAATGATTGGAGAATGTGGTGTCAAGACTTGGGCCCGGAAAGATGGCTCAGTGGTCTAAAGCGCCTGCTTAGGAAAGTTTAGGCAGCTGCAGGGACTGTGGTTCGATCCCGGCACCACATGCTGTGCCAGCCCTACCCTCAGGGCAGGCTGAGCCGGCCATAAAAATAAACAAAAGTTCTGAAACAAGAAAAAAAATGAAATAAAATAAAAAATTCTTTAGAAAAAAAAAAAAGACTAGGTAGTTGGCAGTGGAGACAGAATCATGTTTGTTTTTTAATCTTTTATTTGTTTATTTGGTACATGGTCTTGTAGTGGTCTCCTGTTTCAGCCGCCCCAGTGCTAGGATTACAGGTGTGTGACACCACATCAGGTCTTGGTGGCTAGCAATGGTGCACCTGGGGCTCCAGGGCCAGCATGGCATGCAGTACTGGGGATCAAACCTGGGTCCTTGTGCTTGCTAGGGGGGCTCTTAGACCACTGAGCTATCTCCCAAGCCCCATATTCTTTGTCTTGAGGCAGGGTTTTGCCATGCATGTCTGGGCTGCCCTCAAACTTGGGTGATCTTCCTGCCTCAACCTCCAGCTTCCATGGCAAGCACAAAGGAGACATCCACCTCAGACTACTCAGCAGGCTTTGACCTTTGAACCTGGGCCACATAGGTATCAGATACCAGAGCGCAAAAACAAATCTGCCCAGGCTGCCTCCCAGGCCAGCGAAGTCAGGCGCTGAAGGCCCAGTGCGTCGGGGTCAGCTCAGGTGGATAAGGGTGTCACAGGACAGAGCTACGGGTTGCGGTGCTGAGGAGTACAGGGCACTGAAGAAGCCACTACCACTTCAGCGGTAGTGCCAGGAGATAGGGCAGAGTGGAGAAGTGGACCTGACCTGGAATGAGCAGGCAGGCAGGACAGTGCAGGACCTTCTGGGAAGCCTGGCCTCCTGCTGTTTGACTTCAGCTGCTTAGTGTCGGGGATGTGAGTACTGTGGGTGTCTCAGGGCCAGGCAGAAATTCCCTGTGAGCTCCATGCTCAGGGAGTTTTCTTTGGGACAATTCCTTCTCAGGGGAGGTTTTGTCCAAATGTGGAGTCCTAGGTCTTCCCAAGATGCAGCTTCCAGCTGCCAGTGGGGCTTCTTGTGCTCCTGTGGTCCTCGCCTACGGTAGTAACTGGGTCTGCACTGTGCAGAGATGTTGGGGTTCAAGCCACAGAGCTTTGGCTGGGATACTTGTGGAATCTACACAGGCTTTTTTGGCTTTGTTTTACAATTTTTGTGAGATGGCTGAACGTCGTCTGTTGTTGCAGTGGCAACAGGTAGGCAAGGTAGCCTCTTGTCCCAGCCTCCTGAGTGCCAGGCATCCAGGGGGGCGGTGGTAGTGGGTGCTTCCTCTGTGTTGTATTTCTTGCTGTGGTTTTTGAGACAGGGTCTTGCTATGTAGCTCAGGCTGTTCTGAACTCTGTGGCCCAGGCTGGCCTTGTACTTGTTCCGGTCCTCCCGCCTCAGCCTCCTGAGCACTGCCATGCCTGGCCAGAAATAGTGCTTTTAGGAGGAATGTCATTGAGGTTTCTGACCTGCTGGGTCAGAACTTTTACTTTAGCCGTTCTTTATACAATTAGAGCCTTCTTAGTCATGCACGAAATTCAGATGCTGCTAAAGCACTACAGAGAGGCTCGGGAAAAAGGCTTGCACCGGCCAGCCCTGCAAGGATGGAAGTAGGTACTGTGGAGTAGCTGTTCTTGTAGGGAACTCAGGCCCCTGAGGAGGCCACACAGTGTCCACAGAGAAGGTGAAGGCTGGGCACTTGAGTGGCTGCTGCGTAGGGGCTGAGGTGAACCTGCAGCGTCTGTGCGGCTCCCACTCATCCCTTAAAAAGGAATTTTTAGAAACAGGCTGGCCTTAATTGCATGGTGATCTTTTTTTTTTTGAGACAGGGTCTCGCTATGCAGTTCAGTCTGGCCTTGAGCTCACTTTCGTAGCCCAGGCTGGTCTCGAACTCGCACCGATCCTCTTGCCTCAGCCTCCTGAGTGCTGGGATTACAGGCATGCGCCACCACGCCCAGCTGCATGGTGATCTTTTTAAAAAATGTTACTGAAACTTATTAGTATTAGTATTTAGTACAGGGTCTTCCTATGCAGCTTGGACTCATAGCGATCCTCCTGTCTCAGCCCCCAGTGCTGGGATTACAGGTGTGCATCACCGCACCTGGTTTCAGTGGCCAGCATGGCACAGAGCTGGCATGGCATCCAGTACTGGGGCTTGAACCTGGGTCCTTGCACTTGCCAGGCAGGCACCTTGCCAAGCTATCTCCCTGGCCCCACATGATGATCCTTTTGCCTCCGAGTGCTGTGATTATGGGTGCGCACCACTACTCCTAGCTGTTTTTGAGACACTGCCTGCCTTCCTGAGTCACTAATTTGTGATCCCCCTGCAGCTGCCTCTAGAGAGCCAAGGTTACAAGCATGCACCTGGTTATACGGATTTTTAAAAAAAATTTTTTAATTTTTATTTGTTTTCTTGTTTCAGAACTTTTTGTTTATTTATTTATTTTTATGGCAGGCTCAGCCTGCCGTGAGGGCAGGGCTGGCGCAGCATGTGGTGCTGAGGATCGAATCGCAGTCTCTGCAGCCGCCTAAGCTTTCCTAAGCAGGCGCTTTAGACCACTGAGCCATCCTGCTGGGCCCCATATACAGATGTTTTTAAAAGAACAGTCACTCTGATAGTAGTTCTGCATTTTCATGTTTTTGTTTATACTACGGCCTTAGAGTCTGAGATAGGAACTATTCTGTACACCTGACTTTAAAAGGTGGCACTATTTCTTGACAATTACAGAGTTATGAAGCTGTATGGTACTTACTTATGTCAATGATCCTTGAGTCCGGGCATGGTGGTGCGCCTGTAATCCCAGCACTTGGAGGCAGGAAATAGGAGGATCACTATGAGTCAGAGCTGTGTAGTGAGACCCTGCACACACACACACACAAAATCAGTGGCCCTAGTCTTAGGCTGGTGTGAGCCTTGTATTGTAGTTTCTTACTACTTTGCCTTCTCCTTTTCCTATATCTACTATAAATTGGGACTTCTCAGTAGCAGCAAGAGTGGCATTATTGAGCCAGGCATGGTGGCACAGGCCTGTAATCCCAGCACTCGAGAGGCTGAGGCAGGAGGATTGGTGTGAGTTCGAGACCAGCCTGGGCTACAAAAGTGAGCTCAAGGCCAGCCTGAACTGCATAATGAGACCCTGTCTCAAAAAGACAAAAAAAAGGCATTAGCTTTAGTAGCATTCCAAGTTTCACTTTGAAGTGGGCAGGGTGTTTTTTTTTTTTTTTTTTTTAAGGACAAGGTCTACAGGGTCTCACTACACAGATTGGACTTACAGTGATCCTCCTGTTTTTCAGCCTCCCAAGCACTGGGATTACAGGTCCACACCACCATGCCCAGTGTTGTTCCCTGTCTCAGCACACCCTGGGGCAGGGATTAAACACTGGCCCCTTTAGTCCATTGAGCTATCTGGTCAGCCTGGTTTGTTTGTTTCTTTTCTTTTTTTTTTTTTTTTTTTTTTGTCTTTGAGACAGGCTCTTGCTATGCAGTTGAGGCTGGCCTTGAACTCACTTTTGTAGCCCAGGCTGGTCTCGAACTCGCACCAATCCTCCTGCCTCAGCCTCCCGAGTGCTGGGATTACAGGTGTGCGCTCTTTCTTTTTTTTTAAAGGAGCATTTTGGACAGTTAATGTCTGACCAAAAAATCAACTGTTATGTACTGCTATTTTGACTAATATTACTAGATCATCTACAGTTTAGACTATGCTTAGGGATTAGGATGGGGATAAAAATCTGTCATCTACCCTGTTGGCTTTATACTTTTTTTTTTTGTCTTTTTGAGACAGGGTCTCACTATGCAGTTCAGGCTGGCCTTGAGCTCACTTTTGTAGCCCAGGCTGGTCTCGAACTCACACCAATCCTCCTGCCTCAGCCTCCCGAGTGCTGGGATTACAGGAGTGCACCACCATGCCCGGCAGCCTTTATACTTTTAAAAAATTTTTTATTTATTTTTTTTCTTGTTTCAGAACCTTTGTTTGTTCACTCATTTTTATGGCTGGTTCAGTCTGCCCTGAGGGCAGGGCTGGTGCAGCATGTGGTGCCAGGGATCGAACCACGGTCCCTGAAGCCGCCCAAGCTTTCCCAAGCAGGCGCTTTAGACCACTGAGCCATCCCGCGGGCCCTGCCTTTATACTTAAAGCATAGGAAATCAAAGGCAGCCCTCACAATAGAGATCTATCTATCTACTTCTAAGAACCTTGGCAGTTATATGTCCAAGATCCCAGTAGAAAAGGAGATGGGGCATTGCAGGGACAGCTGTGGTGGCTCACAGGAAGGACAGTTCCTCTAAAGCCAGAGTGCAGTATGGGTGGACCTTTCTACTTTGGCTCCTTGCGAAGGATTTTTTTTGTGGGGGAAGTACTGGCTCAGGCTGCCTCAAGGGCAAGATGTGGAGCTGGGGATCAAATCACGGTCCCCTGTTCCTGATAGTTTGCCCATGCAGGTGCTTAAACAACTGAGCTAAACTGGCAGTCCTCCTACTTCGGCTCCTTGAGAAGGCACCCAAGCTCCTGAAAATTCTCTTTAGTCTTCTTCCCTTTGCAAAATGACAAAGTCTTTGCTTCCAAGTGATTAGCCGTGTGTGACTACTACCGTATATCAAGTTCTTCCTCTTGTGGTCGTCTTGTAAGTCTTCTTTGTCTGGAGACAGGGTCTTGCTGTGGAGTGGGGAAGGCTGTAAACTGGAGATCCTCCTTCAGTCTTCCAAGTGAGTGCTAGGATTACAGACATGTACCACCATGACTGCTTCTCTAGTATTTTCAGTTTGAGAAGACAAGAGTGCTATTTTAAATACTTTCTGTAATGTCAAATCGATGTATTTTTAACGAATTTGGAAAGTACAGAAAAGCTCAAAAAAAATACACAAGATACACATTAACATCTAGAGATCCAGTTGGCATTTTGATGTTTTCAGATCTGGCGTGTGTGTGTGTGTGTGTGTGTGTGTGTGTGTGTGTGTGTGTGTGTGTGTGTGGCGCTGGGATTAACCTGGGGCCTCCCAAATGCTAGGTTGTGGTACTGAGCCTATGTCTGGACCTTCTTAGTAATTTTAACATGAAAGGGGGCCCGGCAGGATGGCTCAGTGGTCTAAAGCACCTGCTTAGGTAAGCTTAGGTGGTTGTAGGGACCGCGGTTCGATCCCCAGCACCACATGCTGTACCAGCCCTGCCGTCAGGGCAGGCTGAGCCGGCCATAAAAATAAGTAAATAAAAGTTCTGAAACAAGAAAATAAATAAAATAAAAAATAAAAAATTCTTTAAAAAAAAGAATTAAAAAAAATTTAACATGAAAAACATTTATGCCATAGTATATTATACTTAGCTACAAATGAGAGAACAGTGGTTAAGTGAAGTCAACATGAATTTGTTTTTTCTCTTTAAGCAATGGGTGGGAAAGTTGGTCCTCGCCTGTAGAGTGCTGGCATCTAATCCCGTAGTCACTGGCTAAGGTTGCTGGAGAAGATACCAGGAATGGAGCACTCCCTTCCCACATGCCCAGAAACTGGGAACTCAAAATGAAATGAATGGCTTTTTTGTTTGTTTTTTTGATAGTCTTGCTATGCATTTCAGGCTGGCCTTGATCTCACTTTTGTAACCCAGGCTGGTCTCAAACTCATATGGATCCTCCTGCCTCAGCCTCCCAAGTGCTGGGATTACAGGCGTGAGCCACCACGCCCGGCTTTCTTTTTCTTTTTCTTTTTCTTTTTGAGACAGGGTCTCGCTATGCAGTTCAGGCTAGCCTTGAGCTCACTTTTGTAGCCCAGGCTGGTCTCGAACTCGCACCGATCCTCCTGCCTCAGCCTCCCGAGTGCTGGGATTACAGGCGTGAGCCACCACGCCCGGCACGAATGGTTTCTTGAGTGTGACAATATTTCTGATATTATGCAAGGTGGTTTTGGCCATCAAAATTTGGATCCTGTCACATCTTTTAACAGAGCATCAGGGGCATCTACAGTACCAAGTATCTGGGTTTTTTTTTTTTTTTTTTTTTTTTTTTTTTTTTTTTTTTTTTTTTTTTTTTTTTTTTTTTTTTTTTTTTTTTTTTTTTTTTTTTTTTTTTTTTTTTTTTTTTTTTTTTTTTTTTTTTTTTTTTTTTTTTTTTTTTTTTTTTTTTTGTCTTTTTGAGACAGGGTTTTGCTGTCCAGTTCAGGCTGGCCTTGAACTTACTTTTGTAGCCCAGGCTGGTCTCAAATGTATGCCAATCCTCCTGCCTCAGCCTCTCCCAAGTGTGGGGACTACAGGTGTGTGCCATCACGCCTGGCCCAAGTATCTGTTTGAGATACCAGAAATGTATCTTTCCAAATAGTTTGAAATGTGGGTCCCTAAAGCAATGCAGACTATACCAGAAATGCCTGGAACTAGAAGCATTGCAGATTTTATTCTTTTATTACTATTACTATTATTATTATTATTATTAATTTATTTTTTGGTCTTTTTGAGACAGGGTCTCACTATGCAGTTCAGACTGGCCTTCAGCTCACTTTTATATCCCAGGCTGGTTTTGAACTCGCACTGATCCTCCTGCCTCAGCCTCCCACATACTGGAATTACAAGCATGCGCCACCACGCCCGGCTTGCATTGCAGAGTTTAGAGTTTGTCGGTTTTGAAGTTTTTGCACAGACTTTGCCTGTAGAGCATGACTGTTCCACCCATGAGCTCAGATGTTGGGTAGACATGCTCCCCTATGGTCGAGGTAATTGAGGGGAGGTTGGGGCCAGGGAGATAGCTCAGTGGTCTGAAGCGCCTGCTTTAGGTTGCCTAAAACCACAGGGACTGTGGTTCAATCCCCGGTACCACATGCTGCACCAGCCCCACCCCCAGGCCATAACATAAATAAAGTTAAAAAAAAAATTGAGGGGAGGTCACCCCACGCAGACCCAGGGTCCCTGCTTTACCTGCTAGTGCTGTGTTCCTTTGCAGGCAGGCGCCACATCCATGTGGGCTTCGTGCTGCGGGCTGCTGAATGAAGTCATGGGCACCGGAGCCGTCAGGGGCCAGCAGTCAGGGTTCCCGGGGGGCGCTAGACCGTTCCGATTCACACCACATTCAGATTTTTCCGCCTACCCACCGGCACCCACAGAAGGGCCTAATATAGTCTGCAAAGCCTGTGGCCTCGCATTTTCTGTCTTTAGAAAGAAGGTAAGTTGGATGAAAGTCTGGATGCCAAAGTAGGGGTGACTGTCTTGGGAGGCTATTCTGAGCAGGCAGTGAGCGGAGTCTTGCTGTTTGGTTTGGTTTGGTCCCAAGGGCTTGCTGTGTTGTTCAGGCGGACCGGGAGCATGCAGTGACCCTCCTACGTTAGCCTCCAGTGCTGGGATTACAGGGGTGTGGCACCATGGTAGGCTTTTCACAGGAAGTGTTCACAGAGCAGAGGAAGAGGCCTGTAGCTGTGCTCCCACTCACTCCATCTGGCTCAACTCAGCCCCGCTCTACTAATTGCATGTTTGCAGTGAGGGGTGGAGAGGCTTTCATTCATTAACACGGGGCGTGTGTGTTCCTAGAGGGCTGCATTTGAACTGTGAATCCCGCCACCATGCAGTGACTAGTGACTTCCATGCGTTTGGGAACCCTAAAGTGCCTGTACAGATAGGTTGCTGTCACGGGACTTGGCAAAAGCCAAGCCAAGTGGTAATGGAAGGCAGAAAGGAAATGGTGCTTTCCTCCTGGCTCTGCTTTCCATGCTGAGACGCTTCTCTTCCTTTCTGAAGCATGTGTGCTGTGACTGCAAGAAGGATTTCTGCTCCGTGTGCTCAGTCTCCCAAGAAAGCCTCCGCCGCTGTTCCACCTGCCACTTGCTGCAGGAGACAGCCTTCCAGCGGCCGCAGCTGATGCGCCTGAAGGTGAAGGATCTGCGGCAGTACCTGACCCTGCGGAACATCCCCACTGACACCTGCCGCGAGAAGGCAGACCTGGTGGACCTGGTGCTGTGCCACCGCAGACTGGGCTCTGAGGACGACCTGGACACCAGCAGCCTCCACTCCTCCCGCTCTCAGGCATCCAGCCTTTTTACAGAGTCCTTGCTCTCCCACTGCTCAGCATCCTCAGCCACCCAGGCCTCCTTCCCAGGCGAGCTCGCGGGTGGAGCTCTGGCACAGGTAGGAGGGGCTGCTAGTGGCCAAGGCCTGGCCTGCCTGCCCAGGGGCTGCACATTTGGTGATGCAAGGGGAGGCAAGTCCCATCCAGGCTCAGGTACCAGGTGGGGCAGCCATGGCTGGCCTGCGCTCCTGAAGTATAGTGTCTAAGCCCAAGGTCTAAAGGGACCAAAAGGAGCTCGTTGTTGTTTTTTTTTTTTTTTTTTTGAGCTCATTGTTTTTCTTTTTTTTTTTTTTTTTATGCTGGCTCAGCCTGCCCTGGGGGCAGGGCTGGCACAGCATGTGGTGCCATCTAACCGCAGTCCCTGCAGCTGCCTAAGCTTTCCTAAGCAGGCGCTTTAGACCACTGAGCCATCCAGCTGGCCTCAGCTCATTGGTTTCTTGGGTCTTGGTGACCATTTTTCTCAGCTTATAGTTAAAATGTCACCATGGAAGCAGTGGCACAGAGGAAGCACATGCACATTTGCTGCTCAGGCCGCAGCCCAGCAGTGTCCTGATTCAGTGCCACTCAAGGGTTATGATTGCGGCTGTTATGTAGGACTGGCTCTGAAACACCAGAGTGGTGTTGCTGTCTGTGAGCTCAGCACCTCCGGCAGTGAGGCAGGAGGGTTGTGAGTTTGAGGCCAGCCTGGCCAACACAAGGAGATCTCTCAGAAGAGGTATATATTTTTCAGTATTGTTTTATTGATTGATTGGTGATACCAGGAATTTGAGCTTGCCAGGCAAGCACTTACTCCAGAGCTATCTCTCCAACCCCAGTATTCTGTTTTAGTATAAGTGAATTGTTTTGAGCAGTTTTCTCCCCTGAAGAAAGGGGCTATTAAAAGCAGAAAAAAAAAAAAAAAAGGTCTAACTGCCTTCCAAATACTCCTGTTAGAGAGACCTGGGGAGATAGCTCAGTAGAATAAGCACTTGGCTGGCAAGTGCAAGGGCCTGAGTTCAATCCCCAGTTTTGAAAAACAAACAAAGCCCAATACTCCTGTTAGAAAAGCCTAAGTCAGCGACTTTTTTTGCTCACATGAGAACTGCCCCAATTCCGGTACAGACGACACATCTGACTTCCTACCACTCCTGGTGAGAAGGCGCCATGTGGAGGCGCGGGTGGTTGGATGACAGCCGCGTGGTGCGTCTGCATCACAGGAGTGCAGTGTTTGGAATTGGAAACTGACCCAGACGATTAGAGAGCTATAGTCAAAATAAAACGTAAAAATTGTATATAATCCAAATTGAAGGAACTTCAGCTTTTCCTGGAAGAATACTTCTGTTTTGGATATATTTTTTTGACCCAGGGTCTTACTTTGTAGTCCAGGCTGGCCTTGAGAACCCGTGATCGTCCTCCTGCCTCAGCCTCCCCAGTGCTGGGATTACAGGGCTGTGCTGCCACACTCGGCTTCACTAGGACTGTTGAGATCTAGAAGCAGTCTCGCCGCCAGCACGGAGGCCTGGGAAATGTCCTCCAAGTGGGCAGTCTGGTGTAGGCAGGTCAGATGCCCCTCATGCTCGAGTGGAAGCCAGGCAGAGTTCAGCTCTTTCCTGCCTAAGCAAGCTCCAGTCACACTGGCTATCTGCAGCCCCTTGACACCAATGTAGGCCTTCCTCTGGTGTTGGAGCTCATGGGTCCTTGCCCTGGGGACTCCAGACAGGCAGCCACTGAGGCCTGCTCTTGGGAGCAGTGGCTCTCGGGTCAGAGGTATGGCGCAGGCCAGGCGCTAGGTTGTTCTGATGAGCATCATGGCGAGCTTTCCTCTTGAGAGCTGGGGCTGCTTGGGGTAGGAAAGGGGGGTTCCTTTCCTAACCAGACAACTGGAGTCCACAGGTGCAGAGTGAGGCGGCTTCTGCGAACATGGAGGATGAGGAAGACGAGGATGACGATGATGACGACGATGACGATGATGAGGACGACGACGACGACGACGACGACAACGACGACGATGATGATGATGACGACGATGAAGATGAGGAGAATGTGGAGGAGGAGGAGGTGAGGCTGCAGGGCCTGGGCACCTGATCTGAGTGGCATGAGGGAGACAGCTGCCTGCAGGTCTGCTCTGGCTGGCCAGGGTGGGACTTTGGCCTGGTGGTAGGGGTGACAGTGAGCACTCTGCTTGCAGATGCCTGGGCTCTCCAGGAAGCGGGGCAGAGCCTCCCTGTCCGACCTGTCCAGCCTGGAGGAGGTGGAGGGCATGAGCGTGCGCCAGCTTAAGGAGGTCCTGGCACGGAACTTCGTCAGCTACTCGGGCTGCTGTGAGAAGTGGGAGCTAGTGGAGAAGGTCAGCCGGCTGTACAAGGAGAACGAGGAGAACCAGAAGTCATGTAGGTGCACCTGTGCTCGGCTTGGTCCCCCCTGGCAGGCACACTGCTTTGTGAGACAGCTGCCTAACTTTCAGTGAGGACAAGTCCTATTTAGACTGAAACAGTAGGTTTGGACTGTAGGTGCCAAGTGAGTTAGGGAGCTCTTGTCCAGCCTGTTATCATTATTATTATTTTTAAATCATCTCTGCCTGTCTCAGGAAGCTGTAAGAAACCTTGTTTTCTCACTGCTCTGGGCAGGTTGTCATCTCAGCCTCAGTTTAAAGGCACCCTGAGGCCCCTGTGTGCCCCCCCCCCACACCCTTGCCTTCCTGTGCTGACTGGTGCTCGCTCTCAGCCCAGGCGGTCTCTGATGTGGAGGGAGGTGTGTCGTTCAGGGCATGGCTGGAATCTCCTGGTGGGCCTGGCCTCAGCTGCTATGCCCAGGGAGCCCGCATGGCGCCCTGACCCCTGGGCTGTCTGCTCAGCAGCCGTCAGATGCAGAGGTGAGGGGAACTCCACGTAGGCACCCCTTGCTCATGAGGTCTGTCTCTCAGTCAGTACGGCCCTCCTGCCGCAGGCTGGCCTGCCCTCTTGGCTCTAGTTCTTGTCTGTTCTGTGTACCCACCTTCTGGTTCCTGGTCCCCTCTGCAGCCACAGCACCCTGAACGTGCCTGGCCTCATTCGGAGTGTAGACAGACCTCTGGGTCCCCAGGTCAGGGCCAGATCTTGGCAGAGGCAGTCGTCTTTACTTGCCACCTTCTTCCGAGCCTGGCACCCTTAGCACCAGGGCCCAGGGCCGCGTGGGGAAGGTGCATGCTCCTCTTCGTGATGTGGCACCGCCACTCCTCCCTTGCTGAGCCCAGGAGGGGCTGCGTGCTGAAGCTTGGCCCGGGTCTGTTTACTCTAGGTGCAGAATCCTCAGCCTTGGTACAGACACTGCAAATGATGGCAAGGGGTAGGGCAGAGGTAGCCAGTAGTAGTAGGCTGAGGAGCTTCCTAGCTGGCCAAACAAGCGTGAGGAATGGTTTCCTGCACCACTGGGGCCCCAGAGGGCAGGTGGCACCACGGGCAGGGTGGGCAACCCCAGCTCTCCTTTGCCTTGTAGATGGCGAGCGGCTACAACTGCAGGATGAGGAGGATGACAGCCTGTGCCGCATCTGCATGGATGCCGTCATTGACTGCGTTCTGCTCGAGTGTGGCCACATGGTCACCTGCACCAAGTGCGGCAAGCGCATGAGCGAGTGTCCCATCTGCCGGCAGTATGTGGTGCGTGCTGTGCACGTGTTCAAGTCCTGAGGCTGCACTGCCCAGGTGGACCCCAGACATTGCCATGTACAGAGTGACTGGAAACTCACTGTTCAAAGGCAGAAGCTATTTTTTAAAATTATTTTCATTACTAATGGGGACAGGCAAGTCCATCCTAAGTCGAAGACACTGGTCTGCACCATCAGCCCGTGGATGCCGGGCCACGTTCCGCTGGGCCTTCTCTTGTCCCTAGAAGCTGAGTGCTGAAGTTGGCATGATGATAGCCTGGTGTCCTGGCATGGGACTCCTGGGTGGGACGAGCTCACTATCACAGTGGTCCTGCGACTTTCCATTACTAGTTACGTGTACTTTAAAAGCTAACACTTGATGAATGTAAGTTTCCACATCGTTGCTATTTCTGCATTTTAACCTAATCAGGAATGGATGTTCCATAGTCAACTGCCAGGGCCTTAGACTAAATGTGTCCCTTTCTGTTCAGGTACAGCTTTTTATAGTAAGGGCTGCCTCTAGCTTCTTACGTTACAAGGGTGAGTGTTATGTTCTTAATGTATGATCAGTTTACACTTTTGTAGGGTGAAAGTGTATTTTTTGTGCCACCTGCTAGCTAATTTCAACTTTAGAAAATAAAACCAGATGTAAAAAATGCTTTACCTCACATCTTCCTCAGCTTCCATAGCTCTTTTGCATATAGCAGGGAATGGGTGTTTGCCCTGGCTGGGGGATTGAAACCAAGGTCCTCCTTCACATGGAGCTATGATCCCTCAGTTGGTTTTTTAGATTTTGAAACAGTCTCACTAACCACCTGTGTTGCCCAGATTGGGCTCAAACTTCGAGTCTCCTGTCTCAGCCTCCCAGACCTCTGCAGGTTCCAAGCCTGTACCACCAGGCCGTGCATGGTTTGCTCCAGGGTATGTGTGTGAGGAAGCTAGCCTCTGGCAAGCTGCATGGTTTTTGTGTTAAAACTTCACAAAGTGGCTGCACTGGCACCAGTACCTGTGGTGTGGTGGGTGTGCAGCATGCGTGAAGCTCTGGCCCCTGCCTGCCCAGAGTGACCATGTGACAGCCCTTGCTTGGTGCATTTCTCCAGCCCTTGGGTACACAGGCAAAGGAACAATTTGTGATGTTAGCACACACAGAAAGGTCCTGCCTTGTGTTCAGGTCCTGCTTGGGTCAAGGTGGCTTTTCGTTGCTGGGCGTGGTGGCTCACGCCTGTAATCCCAGCACTCGGGAGGCTGAGGCAGGAAGATCGATGCGAGTTCGAGACCAGCCTGGGCTACAAAAGTGAGCTCAAGGCCAGCCTGAACTGCAGTGAGACCCTGTCTCAAAGACAAAACAAAACAGGAACCATAGCCACAAGAGGGTCTGGATGCTGCCCCCACCCTTGGGGCTGGGCACAAGCCCAGCCTGAGCAGCTCGCATCTTCGGGGAGGCTTCTCCATGGAAACACCTGAAACAACACTCGCCATGTCCGTAACTCTGTGGTAGAAAGGTCAGCAGGTGACAGGAAAACATTTAAGCAGAAGTGAGGCTGTAGATGCTGCTTGTATTGAAAGTGAAACTTTAGATTCATACAGCCTGAACCTATGGCAGCTTGTTCGCTAGTTCCTTTGGCTTTTTATGTTAGATCTTGGCCCCTTATAGCCAGACTAAAAACCTGTGCCTGTGGGGTATAACCTGAGTTTGTAAGAACAGGATGTGTGCACAGGAGTCAAGCTGGGGTTCTTACTCACATAATGTCCGGATGGGTTTTTGTATCTGAACATCACTGGGGGTACAATATGCCCATGCTGCTCTTCTGTCCTAGAAACATATTTTACCATAAATGGAATGCAGGCAACTCAGTAGCTGAGCCTGGGGAAAGCAAAAACCCACCTATGCGTTCACCCACTCGGAGAGGAGCAGGAGATCCCAAGCAGCAGCAGGTGAGGTTTACCTGTCAAAACGCACATGACTCAACTTCTGTGCATTTAGGATTTGGGTTTTTTTTTTAAGTGTTGATCTTTCTGGTAAAGTAGCCCAGTTGAGTACAATGGTACAAAAACGAAAAACAGATTTGCAAGTTTTGGAGGTCAAAAGTGAACCATCAGATCATGCATGGATGACGGAAGATGAGGAGTTGGACTCCGTGAGCCAGAGTTCCTGTGGCAGAGAAATGGAGCAAGGACCAACAGATAGCAGCTTGCTGTGCCAGTCCCACCCCCAGGGTGTGGACAGCAAACAAGACGGCCTGGTGATGTGCACCTGTGACCCCAGCACTTGGGAGGCCGAAATACAGGATCACTAGAGTCCAATCTCTGTAGTGAGACCCGGTACTAAATACATTGAAAACAAAGAAAAACAAAAATGGATAGAAACACAGGGAATAGAGGACCTCCTTGATTGAGATGACAAACAGCAACATGAGTGCTTGACTAGGAGAAATGGTACAAAATGTCCAGGAAACTAAATGAGAAGTATGTCTGAAAATATGGTGAGGATCTTGGGAAAAACCTATTCTACTGGACTTTGAATGCCAGCACTGCCATTAAGTGTTAGGAACTGTAATAGAAATGCTAGGAGTTGTGAGATACAAGTAAAACATGCCATATGCACCAATAACTACTCAAAAACATGTCCTGACACTTCACTGACTGAACCAAAAGCATTCAGGCCTTGCTGTACTTAGGGCTTTCTCATGGTAACAATAGGAATGTCAGTGATTTGCACACAAGTGTTGGGTATGGACCTGAGGTTTGTAGAATAACCACTATTGGTGGCTAGTTGTCTTACCTTGAGACATGTAGAAGCTTAACTAAATTGGCTCAGCAGTTCTCTACCCTAGGATGTAGAGGACTCATCCTAGGCTGGCTCATCCCTGCATGATATAAAAGGGAAACAAGGAAGGACACATGGTTTTTCGTTCTTTGGAGGAGCTCCAGTCGTCACTTGGCTTGATTGCTGTCTCCTGGCTTCTAGTGCACTCTTGGGCCTCTGCCTTGGATTCTTCAGCCTTCTGGTATAGCTTCCTGTCAAAGACATCAGCCTCCGGACATGGGACTTGTACCGCCACTGCAGTGAGCTCAGACATGGACTAAATCCCTTGTCTCCAGTATGTAGACATCCTCTGCCTTTTCATCCAACTCTGGCTGGCTGACATGAGCCAATCTTGGTTTTTTTTTTTTTTTTTGTATTTTAGGGAAGGATCTACAGGGTGTTCAGGGACTCGTTACTAGATCAGACTCACAGTAATCCACATGTTTACAGCCTCCCAAGAGCTGGGATTACAGACGCATGCCACCACACCCAGCCCAGTCTCAATTGCTGTTTCAGTGCACCTCGGGGGCAGGGCCAGCATGGCGGGCCTGGGGATGGAACCCCTAACCCCTGCACCTGCTTGCAGGTGCTTTAATCCGCTGAGCTATTTGGCCAGCCCTAGTCTTGTAATTTCTTATGCATTTGTATATCTATATTTGTCTTTAGTAAAATCCTGACTGATATAACCACACTGGAGATTTAATTTCCTTCAAAGTTGACTGAACTGCTGTTCTCTGCCATGTAACACTGTGCCTCAGAGCCAGCTGATGATGGACTGAAACAACCTCAAACTGTGACCTAAATAAACCTTTCCCTCCTTAACAAAAGAAAACTGACTGAGGTAGTCAGGCCCAGTGGCCTGTAATCCTAAGCGCTGGGGAGTTTGAGCCAAGAGGACAACTTCAAGTTCTAGGCCAGCCTGGGCTAATATCAAGTTCAAGACCAGCCTGAACTGCATAGCAAGTGGCTAGCTAAAAAAGGCAGATTGAGGTTTGATGACAAAAACATCTGCCACAAAAGAAAAAATAAACTGATAATCAGGTGCTACTTGCTTAGGGTTTGAGATGAGGATAATTAGCAAACCATTTATCCTATATCTGAATACATGACTTGGTGACCACTTCATGGTTGCCATAGCTTCACGCCATTATATTCTCCCCAAACCTTCAAAATATCACATAAAAATATATACCCCTTGCAGATGGGGACACATTTGGGGCTTGGGAGGGGCTCTTTTTTTTGGGTCTTTTTGAAGACAGGGTCTCACTGTACAGTTCAGGCTGGCCTTGAGCTCACTCATTTTTATGGCTGGCTCAGCCCACCCCGAGGGCAGGGCTGGCGCAGCATGTGGTGCTAGGGATTGAACCGTGGTCCCTGAAGCCACCCAAGCTTTCCCAAGTAGGCGCTTTAGACCACTGAGCCATCCCGCCAGGGCCCCTTGAGCTCACTTCTGTAGCCCAGGCTGGTCTCGAACTCGCACCGATCCTCCTGCCTCAGCCTCCCGAGTGCTGGGATTACAGGCGTGCGCCACCACACCCGGCTTGCGAGGGGCTCATTTTGAGAGAGCCACAGCCACACTAGGCAGTTCAGGCTGGCCTTAAACTTCAACTGGCAGATCCTGCTGCCTCAGCCTCCTGCCGCCACCCGCTGGCCAGGTTCTACTCCTACAGCAATGCACCCCACCGCGCTATGAACAGGATGTTGCTCCCATCTCCCATGCTAATCAGGAGGTAAAGTTAACTTGCCAACAGATACAAGTTGAGCAGCCCAGGAACTATACACACTAACAAAGCAGAAATTCAAAACGAAATGTTGCAACCTTGAAACAAAATTGTATGGTACAAAAGGATATAAAGCTGGTCTCATGGAAAAGAAAAGCAAGCCAGTACTGCTGATGTGGACACTGCACCAAGATGGAAAAACCGATAGGGAGACTTTGACCAACTTTCAGCTATGGAGACTTTCTACAACAAAAAACCAAAGGCGGAGCAGAGGCTGTTGATGAGATGAGATACGCAGCAAGGACACTGTCACTTGAAACACAGCATTTGCCAGTGGTTGTTTTATTTAAACCAAACATGTGGCATAGTTTGATGCTTTAAGAAACAAGATAACAATCCAGTGCTTGGGAGGTTGAACCAGCCTGGGCCAGCCTGAACTGCACAGTGGAACCCTGTTTCAAAGATTTAAAAAAAATTGGGATTGTGCCAGACTTGGTGGCACACACTTGTAATGCCAGCACTTAGGAGGCTGAGGCAAGAGGGCCACTGTGAGTTTGAGACCAGCCTGGGCTACATAATCATACCAAGACTATCACACACACACAAAAAGGTCACGATTAGGATTAGAACTCTTAAGAGATCATTTAGAGCAGAGGAAAAGCAAAATTTTCTGCCCAGGAACTAAAAACAGTGAAACTGTGGAGCACGGGTGAGCTGACAGGTGGGCAGGCAGGTGGAACATCAGAAAGACCTGCTACAACAGGGAAGCCAAAGATGTGAGCTGCGCCCCACAGGGAAACAGACCATAGGTGCTGCAGGGGGAGTGACACAAAAACAATTTCTCTGGCAGACTTTTTTGTATTTACACTGTAACTCATACAGGTCTTTTTTTGGTACAAGGTCTCACTACGGAGCTCAGACTTGCAGTGATCCTTCTCCTTTCAGCCTCCCCAGTGCAGGAATTACGGGTGTGGGCCTGCATTTACCTAAGCAGGCGCTTAGTCCGATGAGGTATCTCACCTGCCATAGGTTTTTTTTTTCTTTTTGTCTTTTTGAGACAGGGTCTCACTATGCAATTCAGGCTGGCCTTGAGCTCACTTTTGTAGCCCAGGTTGGTCTCAAACTTGCACTGATCCTCCTGCCTCAGCCTCCCAAGTGCTGGGATAACAGGTGTGCGCCACCACGCCCGGCATTTTTTTTTTTTGTCTTTTTGAGACAGGGTCTCACTATGCAGCTCAGGCTAGCTTTAAGCTCACTTTTGTGGCCCAGGCTGGTCTCTAACTTGCACTGATCCTCCTGCCTCAGCCTCCCAAGTGCTGGGATTACAGGCATGCGCCACCACACCCAGCTCATAGGTTATTTCTGGTATTTTAAGTTTTGTAAGCAAGTACACAGCTGATGTGAAAAAGCCGACGTTTATTCTAAACATGTAATAACATGTTAACATTTTATTGATAATCTGCTCCTGTTAATTAGGCAGTGTGTAAAATAAGAACCTCCTGAAGAAACAGCGAGACCAGCAACATGTCAGGTATGTCCTATGAAAAGGCCAGCAGAGCAGGCAGCCAGGGAAACGCAACACATGCTGTCAGCATAGGCAATACATGCATACGGGACATGCTGTCACGTGTGATGACTGCCTTAGGCGTGATAACTATTATTTTTTTTGGTATCATGCTATTGGTATATTCACTGTAGTCTACAGTAATTTATTTTTCTAGACATACACTAAGTCAATGTTGAAAATTTTGATGTTTTACTAAAAGTATTAAAATTTTAATATTTATTTTTTCCACTAGAGACTCAAATGTTCCCTTCTTTGTTTTTTTAGGGAAGGGTCTACAGGGTGTTCGGGGTCTCACTACTAGATCAGACTCATAGTGATCGGCCCCGGCCCCTGCTCCTGTTTGCAGGCACTTTCATTTGCTGAGCTATTTTGCTGGCCCTCATTGTTTACTATTAAACTTAAAAAGTTAAAATTACTAATTCATCAATAGAAATACTTTAAATAGATGTGGGTATTATACGTCCACAATAATGCACCTTATGACAGAACTGGTGTTAAAGTACTCCAGATTTAGTGAGCAGCCAGGGTGACATCCTAATGAGGTACAGAGGTGCCCTTGGCACACGTGGGTCCCCAGCGTAGGTTCCACCAGTGAGGACCAGTCATCCAAAACACCATGCTAAACTTGACTCATCTGTTTCTCTGGTCGTTCCCTCAACAGCAGGTGAGCCAACGATTTCTAGGTGCTGATACTAGCGGTGCAAGCTGTGGAGTGTCCTGAGGGAGGGCCCAGGGTGCAGCTCGGGTGAGAACCTGCCCGCTCACCTGTGGCCTCTACACCCTCATGTTTCAAGGGTGCGCGCAAGCCACGTGCAGTTGCCAAGCATTTCAGAAAGGGACTAAGCAGGGACTTAAAGCATCCAAGGCTTTACTGTGTGGGGAGAACCTGGAGCCAGCACCCATGGATACTGGGCACAGAGCCGACTTGCCTGGCAGAGGGTGAACATCTCACTAGCAGGTGGTGCCTCTATGTCCACGGGGCCAACTCAGAAGGTCCATGCTGGAATACAGTGATGTCACCATTCCCTGCCCTCACAATTCAAAAGGGTGTCATCTGACGCAGTAGGGCATCTTCCTTTACAGCCTTGGTTCCCCGAGGAAGGAGTGGAGCGGGAAGCCTGATGTAACCAGCAGGCTTGGGTGTGAGGCTTGGGCTGGCCGTACCTGCAGGTTGCCACGCAAAAGCTTTGGACTGAAACTTGCCTTGCCTAGCTGTGTGATCTTAGGGTGAGCTCACAGGTGCTCTCTGCTGTGGTGGCCTTGCCTGCTCATAGCTGGAAGGCTCTATGCGGGTCACTAAGGAGTGCCAACGGGCAACACTCACCTGAAAACCACAAGGACCCACAGGCGCTTCCACGCAAGACGGAACAGTCCTAGCTGGGCGTGGTGGTGCATGCCTATGATTCAAGCATTTGGGAGGCTGAAGCAGGAGGATCCATATGAGTTAAAGACCAGCTTGGACTACAAAAGTGAGCTCAATGCCAGCCTGAACTGCATTGGGAGACCCTGTCTCAAACAGAGAGACCAAAAAAAAAAAAAAAAAAAAAAAAAAAAAAAAAAAAAAAAAAAAAAAAAAAAAAAAAAAAAAAAAAAAAAAAAGGCAGCATTCCCAAACAGTGGGTCAGGGACACAGAGAGATGGACACCAGGTCCATGAGGTTAAGGTGCATTCTTACTAACTATAGTGCTATTAGGATCCATAGTCTTGAGTCCAAAAGGGTCTTGGGATTTTTTTTTTTTTTTTTTTGTCTCTTTGAGACAGGGTCTCGCTATGCATTTCAGGCTGGCCTTGAGCTCACTTTTGTAACCCAGGCTGGTCTCGAACTCGCACGATCCTCCTGCCTCAGCCTCCCAAGTGCTAGGATTACAGGTGTGCGCCACCACGCCCGGCTACTGGGTCTTGGGATTTATACTAACAGATATGACTTCAGAAGGGATTTGATTTTATAACAATTTGTTTTTTGAGACAGGGTCTCCCTATGTAATTCAAGCTAGCCTTCAACTCACAGTGACACTCCTGCCTCAGTCTCCCAAGAGCTAGGATTATCAGCATGTGCCACTATGCCATATATCCCTTTATTAAGACCACTTTACCAGCACAAGAAAATAAGAAGGGGCAAATATAGAAGCAGACAGAGACGAACTTTTTCAGGCTCAAGGTCTTGTGTTGCTTTCGATTCCAGAGAAAGCAAGCTGGTTATCTTCTCCATCTTTGGATTCCCTGGAGCAGTGTTTTTGTATGTAACTGTGGTCACAAGGCACTGGCTAAAAGCAGCCTGTGATCTGACCTTACTTGTCACTAATTTCTGTTTGTCACCTAGGAAAGTCACCACGTAGCCAAGAGCCTTCTTCTCTTCGCCTATCACACCTCGGAGTCTGGGGAACTTCAGGGAAGGGTGATCCTGGGCGGTCCCTGTAGGTGGCCTCTTGCCTCTGCCTGTGGCCATCGTGGTGGTGGTGCCTTGGTACAGAACTCTGCTGAAGGCAAGACACAGACCATGTCCCACAGGTGGCTGCAGGTCTCAGGGCTAAGAACCGTCCTGGGCTAACCTCCCTGTTCAATCTTTAGTCCTCTCCTACAATAAAAACCCCCAAAGACCGTGAGAGCTTTTTTTTTTTTTTTTTAACAACTGTTTATACAAATTTAACAAAGGTAAAATCGCGTTGGGGAAGGTCTAGGAAACACCACCAGAGACAATGGCACTGAAGAATGCAGAACTCCACAACTAGTGAACAGCCCCCTTGTGGACCTAAACACAAACTCAACTCACTGCAAAGGAGAGAACCAAAGGAAAAGAACCTTGCGGGCACGTTTACTCTACTCCTTGACTCACTGGGATAACAGGAAGTACAGAGCTCATGCTGGAGCAGATCCCCTCCTGAGTGCAAAGGCTGGAGTTTCACTGGTAAGATCTTGAGAAAAAGGTGAATTCTCTATAGAAGAAACTTGGCAACATGTGTTACTTCGACTATGACTTAGACCTATCCACAACATGCTTGTGTGACTTCCTGGCGGCACAGCGGGCTCCAGCCTCTGGCTAAACATGCTTTTAGGCAGAAGGCCTCCCCCACCGGCTCAGGTCTGGGCACATCTGTGGCGATGGAGTACAGCTTAAGTTCTCTCATACCTGAAGGAAACCAGGAAGGTTGGCAATCTCAAAACAATAAAAACACTGGTATGCATCCAAACCTTGCATAAATAACTTTTAAACAATTTGTACAAAAATAGTTCTGCATAATGTAAGATGTAACAAAACCGAAAAATGTATCAGGATGGCAGCAGATGTGGTGTGTGGTCCACATTATGTTGACACCAAAACCCTTGATCGTGCAAGGAACCAGGTGTCCAAGCAAAACCACCACCAAAGAAACCTCCAACCCGAGCCCGCACTCGCCAGCTCCACTCCCAACCGAGAGTCTCCTCCCAAGGCTGCTGCAGGGGGCCCAGAACAGCGCAGTGGCCATGCAGAGGCCTCGCAGGCACCCAGCTCGCTTGCTCAAGGAGCGGGCAGCAGCCTCTCCAGGGGAGACTTGCAAGTGGAATCGTTCTGTTGTCTGCGGTCCCGAGTTGCAGTGGGAAACCAAGTCCTCAGTGGCTGTAGTCTTTCCCTGACCACCACCCCCCGCCCACCCCATATTTACACACTTGTCCACGGACTAACTCAGTTTCTGCAGGAGTTTCTCTTCCACTTGCCCAAACTGGACGCTCACGGACATCTCGGCGATGAACTGCTCACAGCCTTCCTTGGTGACCTGCTTGCAGTACCTCAGGTCAATATGACAGATATTCCCACAGCGCTTGAAGAAGGACAGGCACTGATCAGTGACTTTATTGCAGTCTGCAAGGAAGAGGAAATGCCATGAGGGACAAGTCTCAGAACCCAAAGGCCCCAGTCCCAGAGCTCACTATTCCAGTTCCTGTGACTTAGAGGATGCTCAAAGGCACTGGGATGGGGACAGGTTCCAGTCACCAACTGCACAGGTCAGGGGACTCACCGAGTACCTGAGCAGGGCTGGCCCACCTGAGAACTAAGTACAGTAGGCAGCCACGTTGGCATACAAGGTCTCCTACCTGCCACTCCACAGGGACAGCACTCTAGTAAGCAGCCTGCCTGTCACATGCAGTTGAGGACCACCTAAGGTGTCTTCCTAAGCACACATCTAATCTGGCTCAAAGGCCTGTGGTTTCCACATTCAGTTCTTGAATCTGCAGCCAGGAAATGGTCCTGTCCCTTGAGATTTGTCCCTTGAGGGGTCCCAGGCTCGGATGTCATCCTCAGAAAGGATATCTACCTGTCATCTGGGAAGTGTTCTTGGCAAAAATGTCTAACCTGAATCTAAGCAAGCTCTTCACCCTCACCTGGAGATCCCAAGAGAAATGGGCAAAGAACAAACCAAATGCCACCACACAAACCAAATGCCACCACACAATCACCACACCGATCCTGGAGGCTGATGGTGCTACACAGGGCCTGGGCTGGCAAAAGCTTCCTGGGAATGGCACACACTCACTGGGCACAAAGGGGGCAGACGGTGGTGGGAATGGATTGAAACCCAGGCTGCTCCTTGTCCCCAGCCCATCCTGAGGACAGCTGTGGACAGGGAAAGGCCTATTCAGTAAGCAGCCCAGCTGCCACAGTGAGAAGCGCAATGAAAAGGTAAAGGGATAATTGTACCTTACCATATTGGCAAAATCCTTTTTTTTTTTTTTTTTTTGGTGGTATCAGGGATTGAACTCAGCACCTTATGCTTGCCAGGTAAACGCTTATTCTACTGAGCTGTCTCCCTGGCCCCCAAATCCTTATCTTGATTCTATTTAAAATAAATCAAGTATAACTGGGCACAGAGGCACACACCTGTATTCCTAGCACTCTGTGAGACTGAGGCAGGAGAATCACCAGTTTGAGCCCAATGCAGAAAACTTACTGAGACCCTGTAACAAAATGCTAAGTGAAGGTCTGGGGAAGTAACTAAATGCAAAGGTACTAAGTTGGATAGCCAGCCAAAAAACACCTCGGGGTGATTCCCCTATCTCAGCCTCCCAAAGGCTGGGACTACAGGCATGCATCCCTGTGCCTATCACGAGTTGTCTTTTGAATCATCTCATGGCGAGTTTTCTGGGCTTTGGTCTCACTAAAGAACAGACGGGCACACGGGGCATCTACCCTCCATGCTGCGGAGCAGACAGCACTGGGCTACTCTGCTCCAAGTGTCCTTACTCCATGACAGCTGTGCGCACAACAACACACCCAGGCACGCAAAGGGAAGTGGAGTCTGCAATCTCTAACCCACCACACAGCATAGTGCAGGCAGGCAGGCAAGACAAAGCCAATGCCACATGGCACTCATGGCGGCTGTGCCCAGCAAAGGCAGTGGGGAGGGCACAGGGCCAATTCACAGTGTTTCTGCCTGAAAATGTTCAAAATGTAAAATCGGTGGTGTGGAAAATCTTCATGCATAGGGCTATAAGCTAAAGACATTTTTCCCGGCTTTTTTTTTTTTTTTTGTGGGACCAGGGTTCGAACTCACGACCTTGCACTTGCCCAGCAGGCACTTGTGCCTCGGAGCTATCTCCCCAGCCCCTTTCCCGGCTTTTTTAAGAGTGTAAAACAGATACTTAATGAAAGAATTAGGGATTAAAAGCTTTAAAAAGCACAGCCTTCAAAAACTTAAAAAATTATAAAAAGATGAACTCCTACTCAACAACAAAATTAAGCTCTAGCCAGATCGAAGTATTAAAAAGAAAAAAA
>PVJA010027995.1:0-28023 GCA_004027025.1 Myocastor coypus
TGCTGAGGTGTAAAAGGCTCAAGTCAACAGCTTTCAACATTGCCAGTTATGCTGACAATCTACTACTATTATGGAATATTGGACTATAGATACACCTACATTCTTTTAGTCCAATGAGAAAAAATTTGCATTAATAGTGTTAAGACAAGATATCATGTCTGCATCTTGTATTCTGAGCAACTTTCATGAAGATAATATGTAATATATTAATTGGTGTAACTGTTTTACCTACCTGTTGTGAAATTGTCTCGTTGCTATTTCTTTCTCATTAAATAATAAAAAAATAGAGAAATAAAACTTTAGAAAATGAGTGGGGCCTTAGAGCTGGAGCAGCATAGGGGAAGAAAAATTAAATGGAAAAAATAATTGAGATGCATTATACACATGTACCAACTTCTCACAAGAATTGGAATCATTATGTACTGCAAACATGTATTCATAAAAATAAAAACTTGAAAATTTAAAATTTACAAAATATAACCAACTATTCTAACCAACTACTAAATATAACCAACAAATCACCATAAATTCTATATATCAAAGGAAAATTGTAAATGACAAGAAAATTAAATATTATAATTGGAAAGCAGGTAATACCAAAAATGATTGTGAAAAAATGTTTCAAGGACTTAATTGTTTCTATTATGAGTCAATTTTTTTCAAGATTTTCTAAGAGCTATTTAAGTAACATCCTCACTATTTTATTGTATTTTGTTTTAGTTTGGATAGTAGTATTAAGCTCTGGGCCATCATGCTAGCAGGTATTCCTGCTCCTTTTCAGTTTTCTTTTGTATAATTTTGAGATTGAGTCTTACTAATAGATCAAATTCTTAATATTTTATAAACTCAATGGTAGTATAAGAAGATCTTGTCAAAAATTTAAGGTTTAGAGAAACCAAATGCTAATAAATTTTAAGAGAAAATTAATAGAACCATCCAAATAATGCTTTGTTCCTATTTATATTTAGGGAATATATTCTGAAATAAATTAATTTATAACATGAATATTGATTAAAACCATGAAGAATATAATTATAAATATAATTGTTAATTGTTTTACAAGAATAATTTGTTCAAACTAAGTAATTTTATTTGAATGACAAATGCAAAACTTACTGTTCATTAAGAAACATTAGCATAACTCCCCCTGAAACATACAAGAAAATAAAAAAAAAAACTCACTTTTGTAGAAAATTTCAAAGAGCTTTAATAAAATCAACATCCATTCATGTGTCAAATGAAAAATAATAAGAAGGAAATTCAACAATAAAAAGCATTTGTAGCCGGGCGTGGTGGCTCACGCCTGTAATCCCAGCACTCGGGAGGCTGAGGCAGGAGGATCAGTGAGAGTTTCAGACCAGCCTGGGCTACAAAACTGAGCTCAAGGGCAGCCTGAACTGTACAGCGAGACCCTGTCTTAAAAAGACAAAAAAAAGCATTTGTAAAATATTAGACACAAGCATATATCTTGATAAGCTTTCTATTTTTATTTACACATACACGAACATATATGTACTTGTTTATGAATTCCTATGAATATTGGATAATACTTATTGGTAAAATCTAGAATTTTGTTGTCTTAAAGACCCAAAGGACCACCACCATTACTATTAATTGTACAGTACATCAGAGGGCTGTGCTGGCTGCTGTGTACAGTAATGTCACTCCTTGGCAGAGTACAGGGTACTATAGTTATCTACCCATAAAAATATAAATCTATGCTGGCTGGGGATAAAACTCAGCTGCATAAATGCCTGCCTGGCTAGCACAAAACACAAGATCCTGAGTTCAATCTCTGATATATATATGCCAAAAAACCTTTAGAAGAACACCAGATTTCAGTTAACTAGGAAACACTAAAAGAAATATGAATAGTTTTACTTTAGGCCTGTCAGCCTATTCTGCAAACTGGCACTGTTGATTTCTGAGAGAGATTCACTATGTTTCCTCAAGGGAAAGAGTGGAGTAAGCACTGACCTTCCCACCATTATAGGGCACTACCTAGAAAACTTCCTCTTTTTCACTCCATCTAGAGTAATGAGGTAACTGACATATTTAAAATGCCTGGAAACAAGTAATAATGATAATAATAATAATAATAATAATAATAATAATAATAATAACAATAATAAAATGCATTTTCAGTGCTTAGCAGCTTGAATAACGTAGTAGAACTAAGATAAAATCTCTAACATTAAGACTTTCCCTCAGTAAGAAAAGAAAGAAGTGAAACTTGAACCCATCTTCATGGATTCTCAGTATAATTTCTTAAGGAAAAAAGGAAGGTGACTAAGAAACCTGCATAATTCTGTGTTATTGAAGAAGTGCATAAACCAAATATTTCTCCTGAATGAGTAAGACATTGAAGTAAAACATGCACTCAACCAGCCAAAATTGTATAGACTGGTGGAGGAAGAGCTGACAGAAAGTTTATGACAGTTTGTGTGGCTCTGTGAATTTAAAAAAGTTTTGCCACTTAAAAACCTCTCCCACAGGAGGGAAAGAGTGGATACAAACGTTCCTTCATTGTAAAAATCTATCTGTTTAGTTCTCTGGAGAAAAGGAAATGGAAATTTATAGCAGCCAGCCCAGTACCATGACATTGAAAGAAGTTCAAATCAATTCCTTTCTAAACAAGGAAAGATGCAGTTGCTCCTTCAAAAGTGTAGGCACCTAGAGAGGCTGTATGTGGTCAAGTCTTTAACAGTCTTTTGCATACTTCATGCCAGTGCAAAGATTGTAAATCTGCAATGAAACACCAGTCTCTGACAAAACAAACACAAAAGCGGGTTATGTTGGGATTCACAGAGGCTAGGAATTTGATCAAATGTGTGTAGGTGGGACTAGGCCTCAGTGTCTAAAGCAAATAAGTTACCTAAGCCCTGAGATAAACATCCTGTCTGGTTAAGGACAGCTATTAATCACTAGGGAAACTTGTGTCACATGTTACTAACTTTGGCAAAGTATAAATAAAAGACTTTTGTGAAAAAAAGAAAGAAAAAAGATATATGTATACACAAGATAGCGTATACATACTGCCACTTTCTCTTAGTTCACTGAGAACAAAGGTTTGCACTAATATTGTTGAGATATCATGTCTGCATCTCGTCCTCTGAATAACTGCTATGAAGACAACAATATGCAACGTATTAATTATTATAACTGTGCTAATAGCCTGTGTTGAAACTATTTCATGGCTATTTTATTTTTTTTCTTATTAAAATGAATAAAATAAATAAATAAATAAATAAATAAATAAATAAATAAATAAAATTTTAAAAAGTGTGGACACCAATGCAAAATAACAACAAATGAAAATAAGCAGGGAAATATAATATTCTCAAAAATATGATATATCTCTGGTGGTTGAACCTAAAGAAATGGAAGTGTATCAATTTCTGAAAAGTATTAAAAATAATTGTCTGGAGCATTAGTGTAATACAAGCAATTGCAGACAACTCAATCCGAAATGACATACTGTAGAAGCAATATAAGAACATGCACACATAGGAAATACAAAAGATAACAGAATACTGCATATGAGAGATAAATGCCTAAAATAGAAGAAAAATCATAGAGACTTCGAAGAGGAAATATAAGCAAGAAGAAGAATTAATTAGAAAATTTTATGTCACTAAGGTGAGTTTAGTCATTTTAAAAGGCAATTTTAAAGTGATAATGCTCTATAATGTTTATGTCACACAATGTAAGGAACCACTATGAATGCCTCTGAGATCCAAGACATAATAGAAAGAAAGAAAGAACCAGAGAATTTCTTTAAAGAAACAATGACTAATGTCTTTCCAAGTTAAGGGAAGTAAACACTGAACCAGGTCTTTGAAATTCAAAAGATCCCAAGGAAAGTACATTAAATGTCTATATACATATACATTACATTATTTGTGTCTGTATATATTTTGATTACTCTTCTTTTCCAGCCAGTCCTTTTCTCTCCCTTCAGCCCTTCTTCCCCTCCCTATCTATTTGCATAGCCTTGTTTCTGATTTATCCTATTTTATGTATATTTTTGTTTTCTTTTCTTTCCTTTTTTCCCACTTTTACCTTCCTATTTTCTCTTCTCTTTTGAATAATTTGTTTCTGCTTCATAATATCTATAGTACAATTTTATCCTTGTTTACTATTTCAGTTTCTTTCTTTCTTTTTTCTTCTTTTTTTTTTTTTTTTGTCTTTTTGAGACAGGGTCTCGCGATGCAGTTGAGGCTGGCCTTGAGCTCACTTTTGTAGCCCAGGCTGGTCTCAAACTCGCACCAATCCTCCAGCCTCAGCCTGCCAAGTGCTGGGATTACAGGCGTGCGCCACCACGCCCGGCACTATTTCAGTTTCTTAAACCAGAGAAACAATGTGATGTTTAGATATGTGCCTGACTTTTTCATTTAAAAATATGGCATCAAGTACATACATCTGCCTAAAAATATTTGAAGTTTATCCTTCTTTATGGCTGAGCAGTATCGATTCTTTCCTGGATGGTATAGGAATTTGGGTTGTTTTGGAGATTTAGCTATTAAACATTATCCTGCAAGGGTAGCTTGAAAATTCTACTGGTGTTATGCACTGGTTTCTTGAAAGGAATAGTTAATACTTAATTTTTTATTTTCCTTTTTTATTTTGACCAATTTTGCATACTTATGTCTGGCAATCTTGGCAACTAATTTAAAGACTAAAACAAGTAATATAGTAACAATTGTTTAATTCCTATCACTTTTCTTGGTGAAATTCTGTATCATTTCTATTACATGGGTTGCTTTTACTATTATTTTATTCTCTGTAAAACAGAAAAATAAAAGATTAAAAGAAATAAAATAAAATTTGCCACTTTTATGAGGAAAACTGTGTATTCTATATATGGGTATTGTCATACAGTATTTGCCTTTTTTATTCCAGATTTTTAAAATTGTAATTTCCTTTAGGTTCAACCTTGTTGCTATAAATGAAAATATTTTATTATTTACAATGGTTAAAGAATATTTTCTTTACCCACTCAGGTATGGATGAATATTTTGGTTGTTTGGGTTGACTCATCTTGGATATGATGAATAGTGGTGCAATAAACATGGGGATGCAGATGTCTGTTTTGACATGATGATTTTATTTTCTTTGGATATGTATCCACTAGTGGACTTGCCATAGTATATGATTGAAGCAGTGTGTGTGTGTTACTGGAGATTGAACTCAGGACCTTGTGCTTACCAAGAAGGCACTTATGCCACTGAACTGTAGCCCCAGCTCCCTTGCCAGACCATATGATAATCATGTTTTTATTTGTTTGGAAAAAACTGTCATACTATTTTTCATTACAATCATTTAGTAGTTACATTTTTTAATATTTATTCTTGCTAGAATTTAGTGATATCTCATGTGGTTTTGATTTACATTTCCCTGATGTCAATCAATCTTGTGTATTTTTATACATTTATTGGTCATTTGTATGTTTTATTTTTGAGTAAAATATATTGAGTTATTTCATCCCTTTGTAAAACAGGCTATTTTTTGCTGAATAATGAGTAGGTGAACTTAAGAAATGTGGATATCTAGACTTTCAATATTTTCTTCACATTCCTCAAGTGGTTCTTTATTAACCTGCAATCATAAGATTTTTATTCTAATATAATCTCATTGGTTCACTTAGGTTTTTACTTTTGCAATTGCATGAAGAAAATCACTTGACATATCAGTGTTATATGACTACTGTCTGTATGATGTACTCTACTTTATTTATAGAGTTGTTGGTCTTATATTTAAGAATGTAATCTATTTTAAGTTAATATTTGTACATAGTAAGACATTATGATGCAGTTTTGTTCTTCTGTTTGCAGATGCTCAACAGTTATTGAATTTTCACATGTAGTGATGAGACTGTCCTTTCAAAACTATGCAGTGTCCATGATTTATTTCATAAATAATTTCCTTTATGGATTTTATTCTAAGACTTGTATGAGGGAAAGCAAACTGTTTCTGCACATGGAAACATAGTAAATATGAACACTGACTAGGCTATATGGTTTTTTGAAGCTAGTCCACTGCATACTATTATGAAAGCAATGATGCAGTTCAGAGTAATAGCTATGTTTCAATAACATTTACGGACATTGAAAATTACGTTTTGACCATTTTTCATGCATCACATAATGTTATTTTGACTTTTTAAAACTATTTAAAAAATTATTAGTCACTTGCTCTGTTGCTTTCTATTGCCCTGATTGATTGATTGACTCTGTTGCTGTTTTGTTGCTGTCCCACAACCACAAACTGGATGTGCTCTATCCTGTTCCACTCAGCCTTGGGGCAAGCCAAATATGGATTGAAACCTCCAGTAACTGTGAGCTAAATAAACCTTTCTTTCCTTCATAAAATAATCTTAGTCACTTTACACCTTTTGGCTATACAAAAACTTGCAGCAGACAATAGTACAAGAAATCCTAGTTATTAACCATATAATTGGAGTCATTTTGGACTTTCCCTATGAATTGTATAATGTTCTGAAAATAAAATTACTTGTCTACTTTTAAAATAGTGGGTTTCTTTTTTTCAGTTTACTCTATATTGTAAACTTTCAAATTGTATTTAAAATGCTTGTTCCGAGTGCGACTATTTTTCTGAGTGACACAAGATTTGGACTGCATGGTGTTATACGGTATAACAACTGTAATCTGGATCAAACAGCTTTACGGTGCTTTTTCAGATTGTCTGAGCATCCCTTTTCTTCAGAGCCTTTTCACAGTCATTCTAGCAACAGATGCTTGGAGTCACTAATTTCAAATATGAACTATCTGAATGTATCTCACCTCATTTATTCACAAAGTTTTTCATTTCCTTTTCTAAAGTGTTCTTTACAAGGGCTGGCAGTATAGCTCAGCGGATTTAGCGCTTGCTTAGAGAAAGCGCAGGGGCCACAGTTTGGTTCCTGGCCAGGGTTTGGTTCCTGGCCCCTCATGCCACGTCCGCCCCGCTCTAGAGCGCGCTGAGCTGGGGATGGAGACTGGGCATGGTGGCGCGCATCTGTAATCCCAGCGCTTGGGAGGTACAAACAGGAAGATCACTATGACTCAGTAGTGAGACCCTAAAAATAAATAAATAAATAAATAAATGTGTTCTTTACAGAAATCTTAGATCAACACACACATTACCAAAATGGAGTTAAAGGCTTAGTGGTGGAACTTTCACTAACACAGGGAAGCTTGCATATAAATTCTGTTTTTTTAAGGGAAAACTTTTTCTAAATAAACAATGGTTTGTTTTCTTGCAAGAATATCCTGAAGTAACCTAGTTACACTTAATATCAAATGGTGGCAAGATGACATTTTAACCTGATATTGACATTTCTTTGCTTTTCCTTGATCCTCTTTTTGCCATTAAACCTTTCCCCCAAATTATACTCTATAATAAAAAAGAGCACTTTGCCTTAGGCTGTATTTCCTCAGGAATACATCCAAAGTTATAATCACTAAACTTTCATTTTGGCTACTCCACTTCTTTTTTTCTAACTTTCTTCACTTCAACCTACCATTTCACTTAATACATTTTAAAAATATATCGCTCTGAAGAAAAAAAAAAAAAAAACTAACAGAATTTGTTTAAAGTTCTTTGCACTGTAATAATACCTGCTCATCATTCTGATTTCACTCAGTAAGACTGTCAAACTGTTAGAAGTTTTGATCTCTATAGTAATCAAACTCTGGGATGCTTTTTCAGTGCTAAGCTTTCATGGTAAGGCATAACATCACTTCTTTATTAAAATTCACTATTACTTTAAAAATTTACTTTTTAAATATTTACTTGTATTTCTCCATGTTTCTAATACATAGGATTGCATTCATTTTGACAACTTGGTGCATCTTGACCTCACATCTTAATTGTTTTATCCTTCTCTTCCCCCTGTGTCTTGGACTTGCTCACTTTTGGAAAAGTTCCATGTTCCTGTTCTCTATTATGTCTCTTTTATTTTTCTCATTATATTTTGGGTTTCTCATATGAGGGAAATAATTTGTTGTTTAAGTTTCTGCATCTGATTCATAGAGTTTACCTCAATGTGTCCTCAAGGTGCATCTATTTTCCTACACATGAATCATATTCATCCTTCTTTATGGCTGACTCACATTCTATTGTGTATAAATGCCACATTTTCTTTACCCATTTATGTATTGATGAACATATAGGCTCTTACCATGATTTAGCTGATATTAGCTGTGCTGCTTTCTTTTAGGCACTAGTTTTATTTAGGAATTTATCTTTGTTACATTTATAGATGATGCAAGGAGTTCTGAATTTATCTTATCTATTGGACATTTCTAAACAAAGACATGTTGTAGGAGCAAAATATTGAGAAAAATTCAAATTTTCTGATTGTGCATGTATTGTAATTTCTAACAAACTATCACTTGAAATAATTTTCAAATTGCAAATTTTTTGAATAGAATTAGTACTGTATTTCATTCTATTGCAATTATAGCTCTATTTCTGTTCCTAATTTTGCAGTCTTTTCTCAATAGGAAGTTTTATCTCAGCAGAAAGATGTTACTTCAGTAATAATTCACTAATTACTGTATATCCATGAATTATTGATCTCAGAGAGGAGACACAAGATTAGTAGACTAAATACATGTTCCCTAAAGATATACACATACCAATCCTAAGAATCTGTAAATATATTGACTTATGTGATAAAAATAACTTATACATGTAATTAAATAAAACAGTTTGAGATGAGATTATTCTACACCATGCCAACCTGTACAATGTAGTCTCAAAGGTTCTTGTGCTAGAAGTTTCGGAGGATGGAAATCAGATTAGGAAATCTGACAACAGAAACAGTTTGGCACTGAGAGAAATATGGTACAATCAAGGAATGCATGCTAGAAAATGAAAAAAGGTCAAGAAAATATATTATTCTTTAAATCGAAAAGTAGAACCATTTTTTCTATATAGTGTGATTTTTATGTAACATTAATTTCAGAGATTTGATATTCATATTTATAAAATAATGAGCATGTTTTGTCATATCATTTTTATAAAATGTGTTAAGGTGATACAAAAAACTAATATATGTAAGTACTAATATTATACATTTTCTCCATCCAATAAACTTAGAAATGTGAGGAAATTAGACATACTATATATTTTTAAAAAACATGTAAACACACCCACACACACTCAATTGTGGCATTCATCAGTAGTTGAACATTGTGCTGAGTGTGTTGCTGTATAATCCGGTTGTCTCGGTTACTGTTCTCTTGTTGGTGGATCAAATACCTAACACCCAAATGAAGGAAGGAAAGGTTTATTCAGCTGAAAGATACTGGAGCTTTCAGTCCATATGCAGCTGGCCCAAGGCTGAGTGAAACAGTGCGTAGAACACCATGTTCGTGGTGGCAGAACAGCAACAATTGCAACAAGCCAACAGCAGCAACCAGCCAACAATGGCGACAGAGAGAGTCTGTCTCTCTTTCTGTTTTAAATTACATTCAGGCTCTTTGCCTCAGGCTATCAACCGCAGGCCACATCCATAATCCCAGCAGTACTCAGACCCATAATCCCATCCTTGGATCACCCATAATCCTAATGGATCATGAATTAATCCCAAACTCTAGTAGTCCCCACCCCATGACTGCATGAAGCTTTTGGGGGACATCTAGACACAAATCATAACACTAGACAACTTTCAAACAGTAGATTTGGAGATGATTGGGATGTAACCTAAACATTGCATTCATTGCTCACAAATATTACATCTATCCCATTGTGAAAAAAGAATAAAATGTTATTTAGTCCACCTTGAAGAGAAAATTTCTCCCATCTCTAAAACTAACTTTTAACCTTCCTGTATTATTTTTATAAGAACTTTTATGATTGTAATGTGCAGTGTATGGAGGCCTTTCCACTCAAGCTATATTCTACATATTACAAATAACGCCAAATGTTGGAGATGGAAAAATAAGAGTAAAGGAAAACTGTGAATGTACAAAACTCTTAGAAACTATTACTTAGTTATAGCCAATCACTGTCATATAAGAACATAAGCCAGGTGACAACAAATGTTGATTTTTCTGTTCAAGACATTGTCATTTTATAGACACAAATGTCCTCTAAAACTCATGTGATCAGAAGATAATTGAGTTATTGGAACACTATACTTAATAGTGGATTCTTTCACTGAGGAGTACAAAATCAAATGTGATGTTAGCGTGAGGCAGACAACCTTTCAGTGTTGGTGTGCTACTAGAGGTATAATTTGTAAGACATATCGTTCTTTCTGTGTCCTTTCTTCTCTCACTATGATCTGGTTCTCATAAGCTGAAGAGCTTTTCCTCCTTAAGACTTTTCACAGTAACTTTTCTGCTTTGGATCCACCTGATCATGTACTGAATCCCCAGAAGATGTGAGCCAAATTAAACTTCTCATTTATACTGTTCTTATCAGGAATTTTGTACTAGTGATAGGAACAGTGGGTAACATGAAAGATCATTGGCAAGGTCATATGGGCAGGACTTCGCAAAATGCCACGGAATAGATACTTTTAGGACAATCTGACCCTATACATGGGCACAGAACTACATGATTTAATGTTTTTCTGCTAGTTTTCAGGCTTGATTTTGTCACAATTACATAGTTGGAGGGTTTTTAGGAGATGGGGCCTGGGTGCAGTTGAGTCATTGAAGGCATGGCATGGAAGTGAACATTATTCTTTCTGGCTTCTTTCTTCCTTCCTTGTTTTCTGGTTGCTATGGATTAAATGGCTTTCTTCAACCATGTACACCCATTATCATTTCATTTTAACCAACTGCCAACTATGGTCTGAAATCATAAAGCAAAATGAACATCTAGTTTGAATTGTGAGTGTCAGCTATTTTCTCATAGTATCAGGAAACTGACTAAGAAAGCAATTATGAAAATCATGTAACATTTCCAAAATGTATATCTAAATAAAAAAATAAATATAATGCTCCGTACAGCAGTACTGTATGAACCAAGCAAAGCACATCAGGTGTTTTGTTTGCTTTTGCTATCACTAGTCTGTGTCCACTACATTAAAATGTTGTATTAGGAAAATATAATATTCAATAAGGTATGCTTTAGGAAGGTGACCTAATCTTCCTACTTATGGCCACTTTCTATTTTTCTTTTCTTCACTGGTTATGGGTAAATATGACAAACTTTACTGTTCCATTATAAAACTAACCAAGTCTGTCCCAAAGTTTTACTATTTGGACAAGTGATTTTTTACATCTTCAGTTAATGTTCATTTAAAACCATATACCTGATTTTTGTCCTTTATTAATTATGGATGAATATTTTCACTGCATGTAGAAATATGAGTGTGTGTGTGTGTTCAGTATTCCCTTTATTAAACCAATGATGAGCATTTAGGTAATTCACATCATGTGGCTTTGTGAATATCAACAAATCTTGAGGGCATCATACTAAGTGAAATATGCCATGCAACAAAGGAAAGAATACCTCATGATTTTACTCCTATATATAATGTAAAATAGTTATACTCATAGAAGTGGGGAGTACGATGTTGACTGCTGTGTGCTGGTGATGGCAGAAGTGAAAATGATGTGTTATCCAAAGAGTACAAAATTTTCATTATACAAGAAAATAAATTATAGAAAAGTTACATACAGTGTAGTGACTATGGTTAGCAATAGTTTATTGTATACTTGAGGCTTTGTGAATGAAAAATCTTAGTTGTTCTTACTATGAAAGAAGATACCTCATTCATGATCAATATGTTGACTAGCATGACTATATTAGACATTTCATTGTTTTTCATACATATTAATAGACGGAAGATAGAGACTCAGCCAGAAAAGTACACTTCAGGAAAAAAAAAAAAAAACGTTGTGCATATATTTTCATAGTAAATTTATTGACACATCATGAGATTAACACAAGTTAACTTTGGCCTCTACGATTATAAGAGGTGTTCAAAGTGGTGGCCATTACCTTCCGGACAATTTTTAGTACAGCTGACTGCTGAAATATGTCCAAACTTTTTGGTGGAATCTGTATATATACTAGAGAATTTTCAGTTGTCAAGAAAAATTCTCAGCAAAGGCAGAAACAAAAATATGAACAGATCATGAGATTTACTGTCCTGGATTAGTTTCAGTACACAAGAACATATGAATATTTTCTCTAAAGAGCCAACATGTGCTAAAAGGAACATGTAATACTCTAATTGAATATGATTCACCACTGTGTCTAATCCTGTGACACTTTAAAACATAAAACATAAGAATTGAAGAGTAAGCCTCCTGGAGAGGAAGAGGGGTAGGAAGGGAAGAGCTAATTGGTTATGGTACCACAACAGATGTTCTCCCTCAAGGACAGTTATGACACTGCTGATATATTCAAAGACAGCCTCATGTATGCCTTGGCAAGTTTACATATTTTTCTTTCTGTAGACAAGTCAAGTTTTGACATCTGTGACAAACAAATTCATGAAGGAGTGTTTCACAGCTTAAGGGACCCCCACAAAAGAACAGAATGAAAGTTTGTCAGGTTAGAAACAATCATTTTGTATCTGGTATGCTTAAATTCTCAGGTGTTTTCTGATATCAGAAATTATAGTAGTGAATCAGAACAATTGAGAGTCTTTGTAGTGGCTGAATTTCATAAAGAAAAACAAAAATATCTTTGATATTGGAATATTAATTATTGCATGGTTGTTCTATGGCAGGGTTATGATTTGCAAACTGACAGTCTAGGGAATTATAGCACATGCACTTAACATCTGCTAACAGAATGTAAGAATATGGATTTGCTTTGTGCCTTTCTTCAATGAAAATTACTTCACTGTCTATGATTAAACATAAAAAAAATTTGTATCTAAATCCTTCTGAAATAGTTTTATCCTCACTTTTGTAGGGTTCTATTCATCTCAGATGTGTCTCAACACAAGTCATTATCAAAAATATTTTGAGCTCTTTAGGAGGTTCTTTCCATGGTAATGAAGAGAAAGTTCAAAGTTCAGAATAATTTCAGAAGGAAATGTTAGAAGCATGGAGTCCTTCATTGTTGATTGGTACTTCTGATCCAGAGGTTATGATTATACTTTAAACATCCTCAAAACTTTGTAGAAATTCTCAAATAAATATTACAAGGCAATAATATTTGTTAAAAATTAATAAAATCATTGGCAAACTGTCTGTACATGCTGTGCTACTTGATAAGGCAGAAACAACAATAAATATACATGGTTTCATATGCAAACTACACAAATAACACCTATGATCAAGTTTTATTTATAATATTGAAACATATATTAAGAATGTGAAATACATAATTATATTGAATCCTGAAAAAGTCATATTAGATAGCTATCACATTTTAACAAATATTAATTTGACAATATCAGTGACTTGATGATTGGTCCAAAGTCATACTGCTACTGAGTGATGAAGTTAAATTCAAAACTAGATATAACTGACAGCATAACTCGAATTCTTAACAGTTCTATTGCTTTAGCTTGGCTGCTCATAGTAGGAAATATGCAACATGAATAAAAATAGACAATATTCAAGGTTGGAACTGTACTAATGATAAAGTAATGGTGCCATAGAAATTCAGAAAAAGTTTGGCATACTTGAGAACAGAGGAGCAAAGCAAAGTTACTTGGTGAAAATTCAGTCAAGATCTTAGAAAATAAAAAAAAAGTTTTAATTTGTCAAATATTTTGCAGATGGGTATCCAAGTAAATAATGAGAGAGAAACCTGAAGATAGGATGTTAAAATACTAATATAAAGAAAATGTAAGGTTGATGCAAATTTGAATCTTTGAAGGGAAATAATGGTCAGGTAAAAATTGAAAGAAACAATATCAAATATTGAAGAGATATGCCAAAAATACTATTTCAAAACATAAAATGCATTGAAGTGCAGTCCATAAAGCAGATTCTTTCCACGATTCTAGTCACAAACTAAATTGGAAGAGAACAGAATCAAATTTTCCCATAATGTCAACATTGAAGCTAACCATTGAATTTGATTAAGGTCTTGTCCAATTCAATTTACAATCAGGATGGTAGAAAGAATTAAGTTTGTGAACTGAGGTACCACTGTATAATTAATCTTATTGAAAATATTCAATTGATTTTTGAATATTTTCCTATCTAATCTATTCTCCTGTGCCTCTTATGTTTTTAAATGGTGACCTAAAGTATTTGACAATTAAGTAAAAATCTATGCTCCTGACCTTTCTAGAGATAATGGGTAGCTGTGAATAAAATATGTAAATGTAAGTATCTAGAATTATGCAGAACTGTGTAACTTAAAACTTTCATACAAATATATATCAAGAGCCGGGTGTGGTGGCGCACACCTGTAATCCCAGCACTTGGGAGGCTGAGATAAGAGGATCAGTGTGAGTTCGAGACCAGCCTGGGCTACAAAAGTGAATTCAAAGCCAGCCGGAACTGCATAGTGAGACCTTGTCTCAAAAAGACAAAACAAACAAACAAACAAACAAAAAAACAAATATATATAAATATTCAACGCATAGAGAATGGTGAAAAAATTGTACATTAGACAGTGAATATATATGAATACTGGCCTGGAAAATAGATTTTCTTTGTCTGAGAAGAGTACTTCTTTAGAATAAAAATTAACTTATTTCCCTAGTGGTTGTGCTAGGTAACATTTCCACAAGCAATGTAGAAGTACTCATTTTTTCTTTGCCAGCATTTATTCCTCTTGTAGGTATTTTCCCAGAGTTAAAGAAAACATATTACATCGATGTATGCATACCCATGTTACAGCAACAAACACTGTAATAGCTACCTCTTGGAAACTGTCTATATATCCACTCACCAGCTGAACTGACAAAGAACTTGTCATATTTAAATACAGTAGAGTACTACCCTTACACAAAGCAGGACCAACTTGAGCAGTTTGTAGGAAAATGGATGCACTTTGAGACATAATGTTAAGTGAAATAAGACAGACCTACAAGCTTGAATATTTTATGTTTTCTCTTATATGAGATATTTAAAACAGAAACCAAGGACAAATAAGCGGTAATACTAAGTAGGGAGATAAATGTTTCTCAAGCAGGAAGAAGATCAATAGACAGGGTGAAGGACTGTCCAAATAGCCAACAGCTTAAAGCACTGCAAGGGCTAAGAGTTCCATCCCCAGGTATGCCATGCCAGCGCCACCCCTACAAAAAAGAGATAGGGTGAGGACAGAGGAATAGAAAAGAGGATTCAATATAACAATCATTGCTATATTCTTATAGTTTTATTTAGTGAAATTCTATATCACTTCCAATGTTTATGTTGCTATTATATTCTCTTTAAAAATAAAAAAGAGTGAGTATTTGGACTGATTAAACAGAAAAAAAAGCCGGGAGTGGTAGCTCACTCCTGTAATCTCAGCACTAGGGAGGCAGAGGCAGGAGGATTGGTGAAGTTCAAGACCAGCCTGGGCTACAAAAGTGAACTGAAAGCCAGCCTCAACTGCATAGCAAGACCCTGTCTCAAAAAGACAAAAAGAAAAAATAAATTAAAAAAAAAGAAAATAGATCAGAGAAGTTGAACAAGAATGTATTGTGTGCATATAACAACTTCTTACAAGGAATATAGACATTTTTGGTAAGTACATACAATGAAAGTTACAAAGAATAAAAACTTACTGTTGTTATGATGGAGGTAGGAAGCAATCCAGTTAGCTAGATTTATTAAATAAATAGTAATTGTGAAATTAGAGTTAGCATAGTACTATCCTTTCCTTATTCATTTTAATGAGAAAATAGTTAAAATAGCAATGAAACAGTTTCAGAGCAGGTTAGTAGGACAGTTACAATAATGAACACATTACATTTTGTTGCTTTCACATTGTTATTCAGAGGAAAAGATGCACACATGATATCTTGAGTAAACAATATTAACACAAACCTTTCTCCTCAATGAACTAGAAGAGTACAGATACATTTCTATCCTATTTTGTGCATACATGTATATTTTTCTTCTTTTTTCACAACGAAACCGTCTTTTATTTACACTTTTGCAAAGTTAATGACACGTGACATTATCTTGCCCAGCGACTAAAGGAATGGTATACATAAAAGTAAAATTTTGTATATCAAGTAATAAGCTTTCATGCTAGAGTGGGACAAAAGAAGTTCTGTAAAACTCAAAATGAGGTATTAGAGTAACATCAAAGACAAACTGTTTAGAAAATAATCTGAATACAATTGAGAATATTGAGAAAGCTATAGTAAAGTTAAAATAAAATGTTGAACCGATGCCCTCAGACTTTTAATAGAAATGGTTTCCTTTATGGAACATGAAAACTGTGATATGAAAATTAATTTGAAATATTTTTCAAATTAAAGAAAATCTCTCAAAAATATGCCTCTAAAATGACTAATCAATATAAAATACAAAGTTAATGAAATTTTACATAAGTTAAATTAAAATGACAGATAAGTAGATGCAAGAAGTTATAAGTCATAAATATTAGTTGTAAAGTCAAAACATTGTACTTCTTTTTTTAAAAAAAGTTATTCTCCTAACAGCAATATTAGTGATAGAAATAGGAAAATAAGAGAGCACAAGAAAGCCAATTTAGATGCTCTCAAATGTGGTGTTTTGTAGTTTTAAACATTCGAGAAATGTGATATGACAATTTTATGCACATATAAAATTGTATATTTGTATTTATTATGTTCTTACTTTAATATAGATCCCTTAGTCTGATAGAATATTATACATACTACTACATTCATGAATCAGTGTTTTTATCAGCCTTTGGATATTTGTTCATATATAGTATCTGAGGCAGAAAATATAACCTTAAATAAAGAAATAATGCAATACATAGTAAAGAATAAGCGTTCTTTTTCAGTTGAAAAACATCATCTTTCACATGTCAGCCATGTGTTCTCAGCCACCCTAGTATTTATTGATTGTTCTCAAAGTAGAGAGTCATAGTGGCATATGTGGAACCTATCCTCTGTATTCATTCAACATAGCCACAGTGGTATATTTGAAAGATTAATTTGAAATCGCAAGAGTTTGTACTGAGTCATACATTTGTAAGTTCAGATGTTTTAGCAATTGATGCCGTGATTTTGGTCCTGTAGTGGATCAGCCACCAGAACAAGAACACAAGTGCAAGCACAACCAATTCCCCCATCAAAGAAGGAAAACGTAATAGCAAAAGACTTCAGTTGTAAATTCACCTTGTGAGCATGCCCTCATTGATTTAAGGATATCAAATTAGGCTCTACCTTCTAGAAATTCTCACTACATATCTTCACAGCATCATACTAGGGTCAAACTTGCAACAAATGGACCTTTTTAGGACAAATATTTGAATAATATCATCTTTTCACAAATAGTGATCTAACCATGTCACTAAACTGCTCACATTAAGGAATTATATTGAAGCCTTAACTTTGTTTCATCTGTATATGAAACCAGTCAAGTAACTGGTTCATATATCTAGCTTACACTTTTCACCTGAAGATCAACACATGTTCTTTGCTATTTATTGCATTATTTATCTATTTGAGGTTATCTTTTTTGCCTCAGTGATTCTATGTGAACCAATATCCAAAGGCTCATAAAAAGCCTGATTCACCAGTGTAGTAGTATATATAATATTCTATCACACTAAGGGGTCTATATTGCTGAAAGAAAGCAATAGGAACAGATACTTGATTATAGACAGTACATCATCATATTCCTCACCACACTGAAACAGATAACTCATCTTAATAAGTAAATGTTTTATCGATGGCTCAGCTTTGGTAGAGATCTACGTGTGAAGCACTATCCTGCTGGACCAGAAGTTATACTGAAATAATGTTGATAAGATTTTTTGTGCCTCCAGTAGCAAAATTATAGAAAAACAAATAATAAAAGCAGGACTGGATTTTTTTCATTAAGCAATTAAGTAATTCAGTCAATAGATATGTACTTTTCAGCCTACTAATCTTGAGAAGTAGTATGGTTTGAATTTAGACATCTCATAAAGCCTCATGTGCTCATAGGAAGGACCACTTGGAGTTGTCTGTGTCTAGGGTGCATGATGTTGGCATTACACTTGTAAGTTACTGAATTAGTCTGTTGAGTGGTTTAGCAAAGTGTGAGATGTGGATAGCAAAAATATCCACATGGGGTATGAGTTGCAGCATGCAAAAAGTTTGTAGCATAAGTGAAATAAAAGGGAAAGGGAGGCTTACTTCATTATTTCGCTACCCTCTGCCTACTCTATCATTCAATATTTTCTCTACTGCTATGCCCTTCTTCTACACCATCCTCTCTTGCAGCCTGCCAAGTATGAACTGAAACCTCTGCAGACTCTGAAGTGAAATAAACTTTTCCTCCTTTCACTTATAATTATGGGGCATTTGTCCCAGCAAAGAGAAAATTAACTAAGATTGGAAGGTCATTTTCAAGCAGAAAATCCAGGAAAGTTTTCTACTAATCATGAAGCCATGACTTCCATACATATCATCTCGGCTTGATTTTCCGGAAGACCATCAGAGAAATAAAGGAATCATATTGGTAGAGGTTACAGAATTCAATTATAAATCAAAAGTGCTTATATTCTCTGCTTTGCAAAATACATAAGAAGGAATTCATTAAGAAACAAAGACATGCCAGTCCACCTGGAACCCAGAAGTCTGGCCCACGTATGTAGATAGCGGCCTCTCTGCATGCCCATGGCCATGGTATCCCCCACATATCCAGAACTCAGATGCCCAGCATACCTATGTAGGTAGGGGCATCGCCACCTACCTGCACCCACCAGATACTTCCCCACTTGGAGTTGAGTGAAAGGTGCTTGTATATACTTTTTCAGACCCCACTCCTGGCATCCCCTTTGGAACACTGCACCCAAATTCTCTACAGAGAGGCCTGGATCAGACCCTTCCACTTAATCCAGAAGCTTAACATCTTGCTAGAGTAGCACAGCGGGTTCACGTCCATGAGCAGCAGCAGGAAGAAGGAGAGAACAGCCTCCAGATCCAGCAACCACATCTGAACAAGTTCCAACTTGGTTGATTCAGATCTGAGTTTCAGTAAGTTCTAACCACACAACTGCACCAGAGCTCTACACCAAAGGGCAAAGGACAGTGCTATACAAAATGACAAAGAGAAGGAGCAAGATGCAATCTCAGGCCCCAAGCCCATCCACAATAAATGCAGGAGACACTAACAGGGAAGAAACTGGGAATCACACAGATGAAACCTCGGAATTAATAGCATCTGGAGTAAAGAAACAAATGCAGATATAAAGCACATCATAACGGAAATACAGCTGAAGTAAAAAATAAATACATAAGTTAATAGTATTTGATGTAAAGAAACTACAGAGAAGTATAGAGGAAATGAGATCAGAAATAATCAAAGACGGAAAAAAAGAAATCTCTGAATAAACAGCATCTGAAGTAAAGGAACAATGACCGAAAGGTAGAGGGGAAATGAGATTAGAAATCACCCCTAAAGTAAAAAAAAAAAGACATATAAATTTTAATTACTGAGGTTATTATATTTCTGTACATGCCATAACCTTCAGATAGATATTTCCTCTTATCTTCACCTTTTCTCCTCATTCCCAGTGCTCCTTAGTGTTTACAAGAAATCTATCCTCTTGTCACTTTCTACCTATCCTGTACCATATTCTTGTAGTTTGCCTTACCCAAATGAGAAGATAGTATATGGTTTTCAAACTTGTGGGTCTGGTTTATTTCACTCAATATTGTACTTTCTAGGTACAATTCTTTTCCTACAAGTTTGTCCTTTAGTGTTGAGTAGTATTTGATTATGTATATATAGCATAATTTCTTTATCCAGGCATCTGTTTGTGTATACAAAGACCACTTCTGGGATTTAGCTATCATGGATTGTGCTGCTATAAAATTTGGGATGCATGTATGACTGAAGTATGATGTATTTAGCTATTTGCGGAAGATGCCTAGTAAGGAGTTCGCTGAGTCATACGAGATTTCTAAATTTAGCTTTCTGAGAAGTCTCCATATATATTTCTGTAATGGTTATGCTATATTACATTCCCAATAAAATGTAGGAGGCTATGACAGGGTCTTCAGGTCTTCAGGGTCTTACTACATAGATTGGATTCAGTGATTCTCTACTTTTCAGCCTCCCATGGGCTGGAATTACAGATGTGCGCTACCACGACCAGTCTGAATTGCACTATCAGCATGCCCTGCAGGCAGAGCCAGAACAGCATGACAGGGATCTTGCCTAAGCAACTGCTTTAGTCAGCTAAGCTATCAGGCCAGCCATCTTAGCATTGTGTAATGGACATTTTTCTAGTGGATAGAGATGCTGAAATATTTTTCATGTGCCAATTTGAACTTCATGTGCCCATTTGAACTTCAACCTTTGAGACATATGTGTTCGTATCACTTCTCCATTCCTTGACTGGGTCTTTTATTTGAGGTAGTTGATTTTTTGATTGACTCTTTTCCTAAATATTAGTCTTCTGATGTAGTGATAATAGTCTTCTGATGTAGTAATAACTGGCAACTTTTCTATAGTCTATACTTTATTTTTTTCACTCCATTCATTGTTCTTTGCTATGTAGAATCTTTTTAAATTGAACCTATCTCATTTATTTTTCTAATTTATTTCTTCTATCATTGTATTCTACTTAGGGAATACCATCCTCTGCCTATGATAAAACGTTACATATTTTATCTTCCCATATGTTAAATATTTTGTTTTAGTATTTAAATTTTTATCTATTTTGATTTTAGTGTAGTGCGTGTTGAGAAATATGGGTCCAGTTTCAATCTTCTACAAAAAATATTCAGCTTTCTTAACATCATTTGTTCAATAGGCTCTTTTTTCTTGAAAGCATGTTTTTGGCTTCTTGGACAAAGATCAAGTAGTGGAATGTGTCTCCTAATGTTTTTGTAACCTGTGTTCTGTTTCACTAATACAAATGTTCATTGTTCTTCTAGGACTATGTTCTTTTTAATTTTGATTACTTTATAGTTTGACTTGAAGTAAGATATTATGATGTTTTCTCCTTTGTTCTTGTGCCTGAGGATTATGTTTTATATTTTTGGTCTCTTCTAGGATTATTTTATCAAGATCGTTGAATTAAGCAGTTGGTATTTTGGTTAGATTGTATTCAACTAGTGTAAGAGTCTTGAAAGCACAGCCATTTTGACAATATTGGCTCTGTCTATGCAGCAAAAAGGGACATCTTTTCATTTTCTGGTGCCCGCTTCAAACTCATTTTGCATGTACCACAATATTCCTTGTAGAATCTTTTATTTCCTTGTTTAAGTCAACTTATTCAGTTTTTGGTGATATTGTGAATATATTGTTTTAATAATCTTCTTCATACTGAGTTATTTATTAATATACACAAATGACATTGGATTTGAGTATTTTTGTATAAAGTACCAAAACTATTATAAATTTCAAGAGCTTTCTGGTGCAAGTCTTCTATATAGAGCATCATACCATCTGGAAATAATGATAATTTTAAAAAATTTTATTAATTTTAAAAATTTTATTAATTTTAACAAGAAATAAATAACAATGAGAGTTTTGAACACGTTAATAGGACAGCGACAATAATCAATATGGTGAATATTGTGGTCTCAGTAGTGGCTCAGCTTACAAGATGAGGATGTGATAACTTTTTTAACACTATTAGCACAAATACTTCTTCTCATTGAACTATGAGAAAATAACTGTACGTATATTCCAATAGTCCATAACAGTAGTGGGTTATCAGCAGACCTAGCAAGATCAAAAGGAGCTGTTTGAGCCTTTTATAATTCAGCATATTAACATGACTTTACTTTTTATAAATCATGGTTAAACTTTTCTGCTCGATGGTTAAGAGCAAGATAAAGCAAGACATATATAACAAAAATACACCTTTTTATCTGACAAGATCTGTCAAATCCCCTTAGGATTAAACCTGGAAGCATGTGCAGTGTTTCTGCAGATCTTTTTTGTCAGTATCAATCATCTGGATAAGTCATGGCCAATATTTGACCAGTTTGGTCTCTGTGGAAGCACTGTTTCCTAACTTTTCTGCTTGCCAGCACTTTATTATTTAATCCTTTATTCTTGATTACAATTTAGCTGTGCTGTGCCTTTCCACTTTATCTCTACTTTTGAGTTACTGGCACATGTCCTTGCCTGGAAAGTGCAAGGTCATAAGTTTGAACTCCATCTCCCTAAGAAAACACATAGTCTTCTTTTGAGTTCTTACACTAGGGAGACTATACAATATTTACATATGTAGATCTGGATTATTTCACTTATGGGTATATGTTCTAGGTATAAATATGAAGGCTTAGAGTTTATCATACTTTATAGGTGAGTAATAATCTATTGTATAAAGTACCACGTGCTTTTCAATCATTTAGAAGATGGGCATTTTGGTTGTTTCCAAGATTTGGCTTGGAACACATTTCGCAAAATATGATTATAATCATAGCAGCACAGACATCACTATGCTATGATGTTTTCAGTTTTGGGAAAAATTCTCAGTAGGGGGATCACTGAATTAAATTAGATTTCCTGTCTTGGGCTTTAAGAAATCTCCACATTGACTTCCACAGTAGTTGCAACAATTTATATTCCCACCAACAATGCAGAAGGCTTCCTTTTTCCCCACAGCCTCTCCAACATTTGTTGTTGGCTGATTTCCTTATGATAGCCATTCCTTTTGGGGTGAGATGTTATCTAAGTGTTGTTTTAATTTTCATTTTACAGATGGCTAGTGACAAGGAACATTTTTTCATGTATTTATTAGCTTCTAGTATTTGTTTCTCTGAGAAGTAGGTGTTCATCTCTGATGCCCATTTCTGGACTGGGTCTTTGAATTTTGGGACCTTGGTGTTTTCTACTTGTATATGAATTCTAGAGAGAAGTCCTTTGAATATTTATAATGTAAACTTTTTTGAGAATGTTGAGGTTGTGTTTTTCACTATGTTGGTAATTTCTTTTGTTGGGCAAAAACTTTGCATAAAGAGGAGGTTCCAGTTCTTAATATTTTCAATTGTTATACATGAATTTTAATTTTTATCCATGAACTGTTTGCCTACAGTGATGTTTTCAAGATTTCCTCCTACTTTCTCTTCTAAGAGATTTAGTGTTTCTGTTTTAAAATTTAGATCTTTAACTCATTTTGACTTTAGTTTAATGCATGGTTGTAGACTTGGGTCAAGTTTCAGTTTTTGGCATGTAGAGATCCATTTTTTCCAGCACCATTTGATAAAGTGGCTATCTTTCCTCCAGTGAACATGTTTGACCCCTTTGGCAAAGGCAAGGTGAATGAGTGTGTTTTTTATTTGCTTCTGCATCTTCTAATCTATTCCATTGATCCTCCAGTCTATTTTTGCCAATACCATGTTGCTTTATTCATGTTCGCTTTGTAGTATAATTTTAACTTAGGAATTGTAATACCTTCTAACTTATCATTCTTGCCCATGATTATCTTTTGTATTTTGAGTCTTTTATGCTTTCTAATGAAATTTAGGAATGAATTCTTCAGGTCTGTGTGGTATCTTAATGGTACTATGATAGGTATTGATTTAAATCTGTATAATAATTTTGGGAGTATGCCCATCTTCACTATGTTGGTTCTTCCTAACCAGGAGCAGAAAACATTTTTTCCATTTTCTGAAATCCTTTATGATCTCTTTTTTTCAGAGTACTGTAGTTTTCATTGAATAGATCTTTTATTTCTTTGATTAGATTTATTCTCTATTATTTCATTATCCGTGGCGCTATTACAAAAGACACTATTTTTCTAATTTATGTCTCAGTGCATTTGATATCTGTGTAGAGGTATGCTATTGACTTTTGGGTATTGACTTGATATCCTGCTGTGTTACTTAATTTCTGTATTGATTATAGTAGCTTCTTGGTTGAGTTTTTTGGGTCTTCCAGGTAGACTATCATGTCATCTGCAAATAACGATAGTTTAAATTTTTCTTTACCTATTCTTATTCCTTCTATTTTTCTCTTATGTGTAATGGCTCCAGCTAATGATTCGACAATATATTGAACAGGAGTGGTGATAGAGGACATCCTTGTCTTGTACCAGATCTGAAAGAAAAAACACTTCAGTTTTCACCATTTAAAAATATGTTAGCTGTTGGATTGTAATAGATAACTTTTGTCAGATCGAAGTAGAGGCGCCTTTTGTGCATAAACTGAGTCATGTGGTTTTTGTATTTGACTTTATCGATATAGTGTATTGCACTTATAGATCTGCATATATTGAACCATTCTTGCATCCCTGGGATGAATCCTACCTGGTCAAGATGAATAATCTCAATGATTTGCTGTATTCTCTTTGCTTGGACTTTACTGAGGATTTTGGCATCTATGTACATGAGAGAGACTGGCCTATTGTTTTGTTTTTTAGTTGCATCTCCCTCTGGTTTTTGTGTTAGTATAGCAATTGCCTCCAGGAATGATTTTGAGAGGATTATTGCCTTTCCAATATCATTGAAGAGTTTGAGGAGTATTGAGAGTATATCCGCTCTGAATTTCTTGTAGAATTGAGTGGTGAATACCTCAGGATCTGGACTTTTCTTTGTCAGTAGGGGTTTTTTTGTTTGTTTGTTTTTTATTTTGTATTTGTTTCTATGTTATTTGATTATTGAAATTTCTTATATGTAATTGATTCAGTTTTCATAAATTGTACCTTCCTAGGAGTTTCTCCACTTCATCTGTGTCTTCATGTCTGTGAGGATAAAGATTCTCAAAGGAACTGTTAATGATAAACTGAATTTCCACTGGGTCTGTTGTAATCTCATCCTTTTGATTCCTTACTTGTGAATTTGAGTTTTTTCTTTCCTCTTTTTGATGTGGTTCGCTAAGGGATTATCAATTTTATTTTTATCTTTCAAAGAACCATCTTTTTCATTCATTAATTTTTTGCATTTTCTTTGTCTCAATTGGATGAACATCGGCTCTAATCTTTAAAATTTCCCCCTGACTTTGGGCTTTTGGTTTCGTTTGTTCTCCCTTTTCTAGTTGGTTTAGGTGCTCCATGAGAGTATTTATTTGTTCCCATTCTGTTTAATTAATGTGTGAGTTCAGAGCTATAAATTTCCCCCTGAGAACTGCTTTCATTTCATCCAATAAATTCCAATAAGTTATTTTTGAATTTTCATTAAATTGTAGATATTGTTTAATTTCCTATTTAATTTCATCTCCAACCCATTGGTTACTGAGAATGGTGCTGTTTAATTTCCATGGATTTTTTGTGGTGTATTCTGTCATTTATTTCCAATTTCGTTGCACTGTGGTCAGATAATATGCATGGAAAAACTTCTCTTTTTTTTGTATATACTTAGGCATAATCCATGAACCAGTATGTGGTCTATTTTAGAAAATGGACCATGAGCAGCTGAAAAAAATGTCTACTCAGCAGTGATTAGGTGGAACACTCTGTATATGTCCACTAAATAGAGTTGCTCCAAGTTCTGGTTCAGTTCAGCTACTTCTTTGCTAATTTTTTGCTTGCTTGATCTATCTTTTTGGCATAAAGGGATGTAAAGGTCTCCTGTAAAGATTATGCTATTGGATACTAGAGTTTTCATGTCCATTAAGATTTGTCTTATATAGCTTGGTGCTTCCATGTTGACTGCATATATATTTATGACTCCTTATCATCTTGAATTTTTCCCCTAACCAGTATATAATAGCTTTCTTCATTTTATTTGATCATTGTTGTTTTGAAGTTGCGACTTTTTGCAATCAAAACTGCTGAACCTGCTTTTCTGTGAGGTGCTATCACATGTAATATTGTTTTCCATCCTTTGACTTTCAGCCTATGTATTTCTTTATGAGTTGTGTGTTTCTTATACACAGCCCATTGTTGGGTTTTGCTTCCTAATCTACTGTGCCAGTATATTTCTTTTGATTTGTCAATTAATTCCATTTATATTGATAGATACAATTGAGATATATTCACTTATGCTTTACATGTTGTTTACTTGTTGTCATTTATGCCTTTTTTTCTTATGTGTTTAATTGTTTGCACTATTTGCTGGATTCTTTCAGTTCTCATTCATAGAGTTTTGTCACTTTACTCTCTCACTAGAATATCACTAAGTATTCTGTGCAGGGTTCGTTTTTCACCATGAAATCGTTTAGTTGGTCTTTTTCATGGTAGTATTTCATTTCTCCATCAAAGCTAAAAGAGAGTTTTGCAGCATATAACAGTCTTGGCTGCAATTTGTCTTCATGTATGGCTTGAAGCACTCTGCTCCATGCTTTTCTTGGCATCATGAATTGTGACCTGAAAATTTCAATGATTCTAATGGGTTTTCCTTTGATATGATCTGTTTCTTTTCTCTAGCTGATTTTAGCATATTATTCTTTTACTGAATTTCAAGGATCGTGACTATTATATGCCTAGATGTTGTTTTAAATGGGTTGATGTTACTTGGCATTCTATATGATTCAGTTAGCTGAATACCGGAAGGTTTATCCATATTTGTGAAGTTTTCTGTCATTACCTCTACTCATATTCTTTTCATATATTTTGTATAGACTCCTTTCTCATTGAAACTTATTAAACTCATGTTCTTCATCTTTGCATCATCTTGCAGATGTGGAACTATGTTTTCCTGGATCTTAAATTTTTTAAGAGATTCCTTCTTACCTTTTCTTTAGCTGTCAAAGTGTCTTCAAAGACTGAAATTATCTTCATTTCATTCAGACTGCTTTGGCAACTTGTGATTTAGGTTTTAAGTTCCTTTGTATATCTTTGAGTTGACTTCATGCGATCCATTACTTTCTTATATTGCTCATTCAAAGAATCCATCATTTTTCTAATCTCCTCCAGATTTTTATACTGTATTCTTTAGAAGTTGTTAATTATTTCATTATAGTTATCCTTTTTTACTTGAGAGATTGTTCCTGATCTCATTCCCTCTCTACCTTTCTGCACTTCTTTCTCTAGTTCAGATGCTATTACTTCAGAGATTTATTTATTTTTTTTACCTTGAGAGGTTGTCTTAGTGACTTTTTACTCATTGCTGGAACAAAAACTGACACTCAAAATTAAGGAAGGAAAGATTTATTTAGCTCACAATTCATGGAGGTTTCAGTCCATATTTGGCTGTCCCAAGGCTGAGTAGAACAGGGCAGAGAGCATCCAGTTCATGGCGGCAGAACAGCAACAAAATGGTGACAGAGGCAGCCAACCAAAAAGGGCAGCAGAGAGTAACAGCTCTAGACTGTCTCTCTGTCTCTATATTATATTTAGGCTCTTTGCCTCAGCCTCCACCTTAGGCTACACCCAAAATCCCAGAAGTACTTAGATCCATAATTCCATCAGTACTAAAACCCATAATCCCAGGGATCATGGTTCAAGTGTCAAAGTGTAGAAGTCCCTGCCCCCATGACTCATGAGGCTTTGTGGGGACAACTAAACATAAACCATAACATTCTGCCCTGGACCCCCAAAGTCTCATACATATCCCTTTTTACAAAAGACACTTTAGTTCATCTGGAAGAGTTGCCAAAATCCCAATAGTTTCAGCATTGCTGAAAAGTCCAAATCCCAAGTCTCCTCCAAGATCCAAGGCAAACTCTCAATTGTGAGCTCCTGTACAATAGAAGAGTTAAACACATCCAACAGTCAAAGGCATAACATAAACATTACAATTCCCAAATTTGCAAACAACAGGGTAATGCAAAACATTGGGACCAACGCATGTCCAAAATACAGCAGGGTAAACATTAAATCCCATAGTTCCAACTGGAGCATCCGAAGCAGTCTGCACTGAGTTGTGAGCATCATGCAACTCTGCTCCTATGGCACTCTTGCGGTAATTCCCATGGCTTCTCTTTTAGGTCGGCTTTGCTCACTCTTAGCACGATCCATGTTCCTGGCTTTTCCAAACTTCTGGGGTTTCCACTGAACAGGCTTCTCACACCCAGCTTTACACACTTCCCTCTCATGGGCACACTGCCTGGCCTCCCAGGCCTTCTTCTGAAATTGAGGTGGAAGCCTTTTTAACCTCAGAATTCC
>PVJA010027996.1:0-28056 GCA_004027025.1 Myocastor coypus
ACGGCCATTGCTTGGCCATTTTGCTTTCTGTGAAAGCCTGAGAGAATGTTTTTCTCTGGGTGACTCTCCTTAGACGCACTGCAGTTCATTCATCCCTTTCCTCTGGGGTCCCATAATCTCCTTGACCAGGAAATTTGGGACACCTCTGAGTTATAGGATATTACAGCACAGGTTCTCTTATATCCTGGGTCTTTATTGATCTTGAAGGGCTAGGGCCAAAATATTGGCTAACCTTATAGCCCTTCTTTTTCTCCAATTGTCGGTCTGTTAACTTACATTCTCAACCCTCCATCAGAAAAGCTTTGTGATACTATTATTCTATAACATAGGTACTGGGCTTATCATCACTGGCTTTCTGAGTATCAAATATCTTTGACTTAGCTTGTAAGTGATATTTTCTGACCATCATTGATATTCTAACAACTTTCCATACAATGTGATTGATATAAGCAGTTACACAATTTTGACACAAATATTTGGAAATTCAAGGAAATACAAAACTGTAGCCTGTCAAGAATATGGTTTTTGGCCCAGTCTCTTATTTTCAAGTACTACTCTTGAGAGAATGACAGTAACTGAGTTTACACCAGGAGCAGTACATATCAAAAAGACAAGAGTGACATGTTTTCCAAACATAATTTTAGCATTACATTGTGCTATAATCAATATGCTGAACCTTTTGAAGGTTCTTGAGACCAATATCTGATTCATCCTGTGTACATAAGTGTGTGGTTTTGCTATTGATGTTTTCTGCTTTGTCTGCTTCCAGCTCAGCCCACCCTGAGGGCAGGGCTGGCTCAGCATGTGGTGCCGGGGATCGAACTGCGGTCCCTGAAGCCGACCAAGCTTTCCTAAGCAGGCTTTTTAGACTACTGAGCCATCCTGCTGGGCCAAAAGGTGGAGCTTCATCATAAGAATTAATGCTATACTCTGCTTTCTTTTGCTTTTTCTTCTTCAAATATTGTTACCAACTTAGGTTTGATTTCCTTGGCATGTACAGTCTAGACTCATAGAAAATGTTAAAAAGAAAATAGAAGCTATCTCCCCCCAAATTCTTATTTCTTACATAAAGACTGTGAGGCTAATGTAATTAGAGTGAACAAATTTACTAGTTTATGAAACTCTTTAGCAATCAGGCTGAGCTGCACCCACCATCTTGACTTCCAATTCTACGCTGCTTCCACAGTAGGTCAGACCTTTACTATCTAAGAAAAATATCTACATTGAGCAAATAGATGATTGCTGATAAAAGTTGAAAATTGCTATTTTTCTTTTGAAGATAAATGCAGAGAAGTCTTCAAGTTTTTACAAAAGTTTGCATTTAAAAACGTCCCTGTGTCTGCATGTCTGTCTTTGGAACTTAAGGTTTGTGACCCTCCTGTGCCTACTCCAGATGACTCTTTAAATGAGTTTATGTGCGCAGAAATAAAGAGCTTGTCAAGCATCATATTCTTGTAGTGCTTTTTTACTTGTTTGATTTATATTGCATATTTTCTTTTGGTTTTGTTTTATATTTGCCAAATGGCAAAGTGAGTGAGAGATGAGAGGAACAAGATAATGAATGTAGAAAGGTTCCTGAAGCCCTCGCATGAGTTCTGTTTGAGCAGCAGGAGAGGTCAGTGTTTAAAAGCAGCTAACAAAATATGTGTGTGGTACTTGTGAAACGAGACTCAAGAGCAAATGTAGCTGCTTTGACCAAGCCCACTGCAGAATTATAAAGGGTGTTTTGGGGTTTTTTTTCTTATTAGAGTATATTTGAGATGCATAATATGTACATTCTTTCTGGGGGACTGGTGCATGCTATCAACTTCTAATCACTTATATTTCCCCTTCTTTTGTCCTCTCCACCTTACTCAAGTCCCTTTCCCATCTTCCCAAAGACTACCTCCCCATTTTCTACCACCTGATTTATATCCTGATCTTTAAATTATTTATATTTTGGATTTCTCATGGTAGAAAAGTGTGTAATATTTAATCCCCTACCTCTCATCTATGTCACTTAGTATTGTGGTCTCTAAGTGAATGTCTTTTGCTATGAATAACTCTGATTTATCATTTTCATAGCTGGGCAATTTTTCTTTTGTGAGTTGTTGGTCCTACGAACATGGACATTCATGTAGTACTACAATATGATGATTGTAGCTCTTTTGTAAAGATACCCAGGAAATGTATAGCTGGGTCAAATGGAATTTCCAGTTTGGGTTTTATGAGCAATTTTTATACCGATGCTTTAGTGGTTATACTTCTGTTCCAACTGTGTACAAGTGTTCCATTCCTCCTAGAATCTCACCAATGCTTGCAGTACATTGGGTCTTTGATAATAGCCATTCTCATTGGGGTATGATGGAATCTCAGTATTCTTTTAATTTGCATTTCTCTTTTTTTAAGAATTTTTTATTTTATTTATTTGTTTTTTTCTTGTTTCAGAATCTTTGTTTGTTTATTCACTCATTTTTGTGGTCGGCTCAGCCCGCCCCAAGGGCAGGGCTGGAGCAGCATGTGGTGCTGGGGATCAAACCGTGGTCCCAAGCTTTCCCAAGCAGGTGCTTTAGACCACTGAGCCATCCCGCTGGGCCCCTGCATTTCTCTAACAGTAAAGATTGTCTACTTTTGCTATGAACCTATTAGCCATTTGTACTTCTATCCATGTCAGTTTCCCACATTTTTGTTCAGTCTTTTACTTGGAGTGTCTAATAATTTACAGTTTGTTATGTATTCTAGACACTATTCCTCTGCCCAAGAGGTATTTGGCAAAATACTTTTTTTCCATTCTAAAGACAGTCTTTTCATCATCTTTCTCATTTCCTTCATTGTGCAGAAATTTTTCAATTTAATGTCCCATTTGTTGATTCTTGGTATTATGTTTCAAACAAGTTAGAATTCTGCTCAGGATGTTTCTGTATATGTCTATGTCTTTATGAATATTAAATTTTTTATTCCAATAGATTCAGAGTTTCTGTTTCTATATTTAGATCTTTGAACCACTTTCAGTTGATTTTAAAAAACAAGATGAGAGACAGCAATCAAGATTCATACTACATTTATATAATATGTTTTCTAGTCACTGTTTACCAAAGCACTATCTTCTCTACAGTGTGTGGTTTGGGACCCTTTCTTAAAAATCAGATGTTTGGAGTTCTTATTCCCTCAAGAGACACAACTCCATTTCAACAAAATGAAGGTATTTTAAAAAATACATTTCTTTCTTGTTTTTGTAGCTTGGATGTCTGCCAATAACCTGAAAATGGCAAAAAGGATTTCTTCAAGGTAAGAAAGATTAGTAGTAGCTGGGGATATAGCTCAGCAGTATAAGCAGTATAAGCCCCTGCCTGGTAAGTATAGAGTTCAATCCCTGGTACTGCAAATAAATAAATAAATAAATAAATAAATAAATAAATAAATAAATAAATAGTAAATAAATAAATATTAGTGGTACAGATAAGTCACAACTCCCAGCCAACACTGTTTGTGGGTAACAGGACAAGAAGCTGAATAGAAGCATGAAAGTGGCTCCATCTGAGCTCTCTTCAGTACTGCATCACTGGCCAGACCTTGGTCGAGGGCCTCTAATGGCACAGAGCTGCAGCACATAACTAGGTGATCATCCAAAGCTAGCGAGTTCTAATTAACTTATTAATTCATTAACTTTTCATTAACAAGTCATAATTAAATGCTTAGTCCTGCTTCTCATAGGAAAGTCATGCTTTTCACTGGAAAAGAGAAATGTCATTTGAATCACACATTTCACAATGAGTTTTGATCAAATGATAAACAATTAAAACTATTTTGATCATCATACATCCTGGCAACATGATATATGCTAATATAGATAAAAAATGTTAGTTATCTGCTGCCAGCAACTGGATAATATAACCCATGCTTCGCTAAATGTGGTTTTTAGTGTAGAAGATTTGCTATCCAGCAATTCTGAATTTAGAACAATTTTGAATTGATTCAAAACTGCTAACTGTCTCTCAAGCATCAGTAATATATCTTCTGTGGACAGTTATAAAACAGACATAAATATAAAGGCAGGCAAAATAAAATTCCAACTTGGACTTGACTGGCAATATTTAGTATCTTTCTCATGTCTTTCAATGTATTCATTTTCAGAGTGAATTTCCTTTCCATATTTTAACCTTCCAAGTTAAAGTCAAGCTTCCATAAATACAAGGCTTGTGAAATAGTTGACTGTGAGTGTGAATCATTTCTTAAGAAATTTGAGTTAAATAGGAAACGAAGTTCTAGAATAAGAAGTGAATCCTAAGGCTATGTGTTTGACTCACAAAGGCACTAGGGAGTCCAAGAACTTTCTTGAGACATGTTCAGCCACAGGTGTAGTTAGAAACATCTGTTAGTAGCCCAGAGATGAATGAGGATGAAATCTGTTTTGCACATTCTGTAAGACAAACCCTACCCCACTCAAGTGCCTAGACAAGGCCCCTGGGAGAAAATGCTGAAGAATTTTCCTATGCTCCTTAACTATTAGAGAAAACCCTTTGTTTTTGTTTCCCATTTTACTTCATATTTCAGATACTCAGGATACTTGATCTTTAGCTGATAAAGTATTTTTGCTAAAATTTGAATTAATTTAGTTCAATATTATTAAAGTAGGCTGTGTTGAAACAATGAACATACAGCCAATATTCCTATTTTTACATTTATCAAATTTAAAGAGAAAAAAGGCAACAACATGATCAAATGGATTAGCAAACGTTAAATAGGAAGAAAAATTAAACCACAGAAACCAAGGCAAAGTATCAAAAGAAGTCATACGTTTTAGTAAGCACTTTCTGCTTGCTATAAGTGCATATAATGACTATACGTCTCTCTCTAAATTTTTTAAGAAAATGTTCCCAGTTAAAAAACCAATAATACTTGGTTCTAATTCCCAAAGTGTATAGGAATTTTGAATAAAATGTCTGAGATTAATATTTGAAAAAATTAGTTAAAATATGCTTAAGTATATCCAAGTGTTAATAAGGAAAAAACACACAATTTAGATCAAGGGAAGTGGGTAATCGGGGACAACGATCTTAGAATGGGGGGTCAACTTTCTCATAATAGCATTGCATTTAAAGAAAAGACTGGATGACCCAACACATCTTACTGCAGGCCTGAGGCTGGGCAGATGAAAATGAGATTGGTGACAAGGGAGAGAGAAGCTGCGGAGATGAGAATGGGATGTGGAAATGGGGGCGATGGCTGGAAAGGATCAATGAGAGCAACAAAGGATCAACCTGCACTGTGTGTCCCTAGGAATACACAAGATAAAAGAGAAAAAGAGATCAGAACTACCAACAGGGGCTCCATTTCAATGATACGAACAATCTGGACTCCTTTCTGTAAATCTGGGTACTCACATTTTTTATTCATTCTAAGCCATTTTCACACCAGAAATCATTATAAACTCAGTATGAGCAAATTAAGTGCTATCCTCTGACATGGCCAAGTAACCTCCACACTTCCCACTGGAAAATGAATGCCTACTCCATTCCTCCCTTCCACCTTGCTCAGCCTCAACTTGCTTCAATGATTATTTTATGAACAATCATATATATCTTTAGTATAAAGAGAATCATCAATACGCTTAATGATTTTGATATACTTAAAACTATTATCTTTTTGACATCGATATTCCATGTGTTGGAAATCAAATTATAGGCAATTAAAACTAAATTGTAAGACAGAGATAAATAAAAAGGTTCACCTTCTTTCTAAGGCCAACATGTATTTTAACAAAATAATCGTGTTTTATTTTAACTAACTTCAGTATTGCTTTACCTTAGTTCTTTCATTTGAGTTTTATCTAAAACATATTTGTATTTATAATACACCATAGTCCTAAAGGCACAATGAATATTTTACATTCTTCCTAATTAATCATGTCAAAATAACTAAATTAATTGAACTGCATGAATAAACAGACAAATTGTAATAAACATTTCCAGTTTGCTTAAAATGGAAAAACTTTTTCACTAAAGTGGAGAGCTAGTCAGAGTTGTCTACAAAGTACAGGGACCTTTTAAAAGTCATTTTGTCCTTGTTTATTCTCTGTTATTCTGAACAGTTGTAATTTTTAAAATTTAAAATCCACGTTCTGTGAAATTATTCATTTTGCAAACCATGTCAGCCTTTGTCAGATGCTTGGCTTCTTGGTAAATGAGATGTTTGTGTTCTTTGATGTCGCTGCCTTTAATTTTCTAAAGTGGAGCAGATGTTCTCTGCGTATAATAGATATGTGTCTACACCAACCTTTCATTTCTACAAACAAACTTCTGAAAACATGTGCCTTTGTGTAGAAAATAGAAATGCTTTTGCCATAGTTGTTCTTCAGAAACACAACAATGAAGTTAAGAGAACTGTCACAGTTGATGTGTCTGTTCAGGTCAGCATGAAGCAGTGGCTTTGAATATTCACTACTCTATCAAAGAGACAATGTTCAAAATTCTGTATTATTTTACTTTACAGAAAGTTCATAGTCACAGTAGCCAAGATGGCAAAGCACAAAACACTGAGGCTGTGAGGCGCCTGCCTCTTGGGAGCACCTGTGCTGTCACTTCTCTTCCCACCATGCTCCTTGCATCCGCAGGGCTCCAGCCTCCCCTCTCAGCCTGTGTGCTGAGCTTTGGAGCCAGCTGAATATGGATTGAACCATCTAGTAACTGTGAGCTGAATAAAGCTCTCCTTCCTTCATTCTGAGTGTGGAGTATTTGTACCAGCGATGAGAGTAACTGAGACAAATATGTTTTAGCATGTCATCATTTTGATGTGAATCATGTAAATGTTAATAATATGTTGTTGGTTATATATGTAGTGTTTTAAAAGATTCACTTAATTACCTTTTGCCCACATATATTATGTAGTCTCTCTGTAGATTCTTCATCTTGCTCTTTTTTTTTTTTTTTTTCCTAAAGATCTACAGGGTGTTCAGGGCCTCACTACTAGAACAGACTTGTAGCGATCTGCCTGGTTACAGCCTTCCAAGAGCTGTGATTACAGGCACACACCATCACACCCTGTCTCAACTGCTGTCTCTGCACTGGCCAGGTGCAGGGCCAGCACCGCAGGCCTGGGGATCCAACTCCTGGCGCCTACGCCTGCCTGCAGGTGCTTTAATCCTCTCAGCTATTTGTCTGGCCCTGATTCTTCATCTTACTCTCTTCAGTTTTTATTTGGCATGCCTTTCTTATTAAACAAATGTTTTGTTTTATAAATATTTGTGCAAATATGTCCTATTACATAGGCTTTCAGATAATCCACCATAATTCCTTGGGTGTCATTACTTATTTTCTATAAATATGATTAATTTTTAAACATTAAAAATAGATGATCTTTGAATATGTCTACAAAACTAAACTAAATATCACAACTTGAAAATATTTCTTTCAATTAGATTGAAAATATTTACTGTTAGATTGAAAATATTTCTTTCAAAATTTTTCAAAGGATATTTTGCATAGTATAGTTCTTTAAAATAACATTGTCAGAAGGGCTAGGTTTGGACCACGTGCCAGACAAAATAATTATTACTGTCATATATACCATGAGTATGCCATTCCATTTGTATGTTCTCTTTCAATATATGACTCAGAGAATTTGTTAAATTTATTTGAAATTTCATTGAGCTCACATGGAAATTACCAAACCCTTTAAAACAGTCTAAATAATATTTCCCATAAATGTGAAGTTGGATTTCTGAGATGCATATTTAAAATACTGTTGTTTGGCTAAGTTTGGTGGCACATCTCTATAACCCCAGCTCTCCACGGCTGAGGCAAGAGGATTGCTGCGATTCTGGGCCAACCTGGGCCACACAGGGACCTCAAAGTCAGCCTGAAGACCTCAGTCGGACCTAGTCTCAGAAAAATAAAATAAATATTATTCTTTAAATAACTCAGTTTTACTTCTTCTTACCTCAACAACTTGAAATTTCATGTTTCCATTCTTAGAAACACCTTTCGATTATCCACGACTGCAAATTTTGCCACAAAAAGTGACATTTTAACAGAAACAATATTTCCAATATCCAACAACAAAAGCATGGTTTTTAAAAAATCCTTTTAAAGTCATTATGAAGCTGTATTTATCCTTTCTGGGAAAAAGGTAGGCTATAAATGAAGTCACCTCATTTCTTTTCTTAGAGAAGGAATATATGCAAATCATTCCCCCAAAGTTTAAGTGGAAATCTTAATTATCTTCTCATGAAGAACTTCTTATTTTGCTCACACAGAGTTGGTGGCACAACTTTCTGCCGAGCACACACATGCTGAAATCCTCCCTCTTTGCTGTGAACGGGAAATGGTACTTTGTTATTCCTCTTGCACAAAGGAAAAACGCAAGCAACTGAGGAGGCACGGAATGTGAGATTCCTGGCAGGCATATAGAGACTGCGAGGCTCAAGGTCATTTAACTGGACCCTTTCTCCAAAGCCTAACCACCTTTCTTCCCTGAATCCACTGTGATTACTGTCCACAGAGCAGCCGCTTTGACCAAGTACACACAGCCAGCCACATAAATTCTCTGCCCTTTCTTCTGTGGTCATGTGCAGAAATCTGTCCCCCCAACTGTGTTCTGGTATAGGAAGAAGGAGGGAAAGACATGCCTTTGGCTTCAGACACATGTCTTCCCGAGGGCCTGGACAGTACATGTGGGAAATGAATGGGGAAGCAATACAGTGTTGAGTAATATTACTGAAGAACTTGGCACGTATTTTAGACTCAACATTTCAAGGCCTAAATTGCCAAGCAAAACCAATAGCTGCCTTCATCTATTTAGAAATGTTACTAAGTGCCTACAATGTTTCAGGCAATATTCAGTAAAAAAGGAAAAGAGGGTCCCTGCTGATGCAGACCTCAGTTTTTAGCAGGAAAGATACTTGCCCAGATGAACACATCCACCCTCCCCTTGCAGGGCTCCTTCCCAGATGCCGCACGTCTGGGTTCATTCTCTACCTGAGCTTTTCTCTTGCTCTGACAGCTCAGTACTGAGATTTGCTCGTCGTAACTCCTACTACACATTTAACTGTCTGCGAAAGCACCGGACACTTGGGGAATTCTCTATTCCTGGCTGATGCTGAGGATGCACGGAGCTAAGTGTAAACACTGAGTAGACAATGTTTTCTAATTACGTGTATACATTTTTGCTGGTACTCTTTTCAAAGCAGGGCAATTTAAGGTGCCTGTTTTAATTTTCAGTAAACTATGTGTCAGTAGTTTTTTTTTTTAATTTCCTCCTCAATTTGGAATAAGTTTCAGTTTATTTTCTATGATGTGTGAGCATTCTATTTTCCTTTTATAACAGAAATCCTTTCTTGCTCTATTCACTAAACCAATTAAGACAGAAAGAATAAAATGATTTGTAGATTGAAGATACAGTAGATTGTTTGATGCTCATCTATCAATAGCTCTTCCTTAGCAACTAAATATATCCAAAACTTTTTCACTTTTCCTAAAAAATTCATTCCAAAGCAAGGAGATCCAACCTTAAAGTGATCTTGAGTTTAAAAACATTTTGCTCTGTTCTACATTGTATTGTACAAACAATTCCAAAAAATTGCATGTATAACTTTTGGTGGGAGTATTTGACATTAAAGCGATAGAGGAAATAGCAGCTATATGAAGACTGCAAAGGAGCTTTGCACTGTCGACTTGTCCCAAAGAATCATGGAGGTGGGCAACATCACCAAAGAAGCCAGGCCTGTATTCTGCGAAGTGGCGCTTTGCACTGCCTTACGGCTTCGTCATCTGGTGTGCCCACGAATGCCAGCTCCTTTTGCCATCCCTGAGGGTCAAAGCACACTCTGAGCAGCGACTAGAACAAAGTAAACTTAAAGATGTCCCTATTTTCTTCTCCTGAAATTGAAGTATTTTCAAATTAAAAGAATTGCATCCCTAGCCGGGCATGGTGGCTCACGCTTGTAATCCCAGCACTCGGGAGGCTGAGGCAGGAGGATTGGTGCGAGTTCGAGACCAGCCTGGGCTACAAAAGTGAGCTCAAGGCCAGCTTCAACTGCATAGCGAGACCCTGTCTCAAAAAGACAAAAAAAAAAAGAATTGCAGCCCTTACAAAATATTCCTGATAGTGACTGAAAAATGTTGTAGTGACGAAAGAAGATAACCTTAACGTTGCATGTCTGCCCTGTAGCTACATTACGGCTTGCACTTAATCTTGCTAATCTCAAGAACAATAAACTATTATTCCTACAAATAAAAGGGGTATGTCTCTTTTTTGAACTTTATTGAGACGTGTGTTGACATTTAAAACATGAACTTTTTTTCATTTTTTAAAAATCTTTAATCAAATTTAATCTTTTCTGTCTATTAGGGTTCTCAGACCTCTTCAAATGCTCATCCCTCAGGAAGGCATAAAATCCTAAAACCACCTGCTATTTCTTGCATTTTTGTTTTTGTAGAAAGCATGTAAAATGCATCCTTACCACTTGGATTACACTGATTAAGTACAAAAACAATTCATTTGACAGCCTATAAATCACAATGCACTGCACTTTAGAACATATATGGCTGGAAAAATAACATTTAAAATGAAAATTCAAAGATCTATCTCTAAAATACATAAAAATAATAAAGTTATAACTACTTATCTAGATTCTTAAAATGCAGCACTCAACAGAAGTAAGTTATCTCATACTTAGCATACTTCATCATACGTTTTCCTCAAACCATGTCAAAGTATTTTAAAGAAAAAAAAAATCTGGGGCCAGTGAGATGGCTCAGAGGTCTAAAGCACTTGCTTAGGCAAGCTTGGACAACCTTAGGGACTGCAGTTCGATCCCTGGCGCCACAGGCTGCTCCAGACCCGCCTGCAGGGCAAGCTGAGCTGGCCATAATTAAAAAGAAAGAAAAAGAGAAAAATCTAGTCTTGTGCTAAACATGGCCTGTCTCTCAAGGTAATCTGAACACTGAAAAAGGAGTAAAACAGTACATCCACTTTAACATTCATTATTCTGCACAGTTAAGTCACATCATACATACTTTTAACATGGTCAACCTCAACCTGCCAGGAGTTAAAAGCCTAAGGTCAGCATAATTGCATCCTATCCGTAACCAATTACCCTTTTAATGACCATGATTATTACTGTTGTGGGGCTTCATATAACGTACCGTGGAACATAACAAATTGTTTAAATATTTATATTTATTTATTTATTTATTTGGTACAGCGTCTCACTGCAGCTTAGACTCATAGTGTTCCTCTTGTCAGCCTCCCTAGAGCTGTGATTGCAGCCATGCGCCACTGTGCCTGGTCTCACTGGCTGGCACCACGTGCCCTGGGTTCCAGGAGGTACATGGCATGTGGTACTGGGGAAGAAATCTGGGTCCTTGCACTTGCCAGGCAGATGCTTAGACCACGAAGCTATCTCCCCAGCTCCTATGTCATGAAAATTTTTGTATATATTTGTTTTCTATTTTGACATTAGTTTACTGCTGTTCTTAATCATTTATGTCATTGAACATATAATTAATATTTATTTTATTGTTAATATATTACCAGAATAGTACATGTTACATCATATCTTTAATGATTTTAAACTCTATGAAGGAACAATATAAAAAAGTTGATAAAGGTGAGAGTGAATTGCTCAGCTTACCTTCCTATATTATTAATCTTTGATTTTTATGTTCTGAAGCTGTATTATTAGGTTATTAGTAGTATTATTAGTAAAGAGTTTCCAAGAATATTTTTGATAACTCAGTTCTCTATTCCTCTGCTCCTTCTCTGTCAATTATTTGCTTCCTCTGGGCCCTGAGGACCAATACTGCTTTAGATTTATTGTAAACTACATTTCCTATTTTCTACTGGTAATGGATATTATTTAAATTAAGACCCTAACCAGAAAAAAAATGTAGTGTTATTATTGCTAAGAAATTTTTAGGGTGTGTGTGTGTATGTGTGCATGCTGGCCCCTGCTAAGAAATCTTAAGAAATAAGTTTCTCTTCCCTTGGCCCTGTTCTACCTAGATCAGAAATATATAACTCGTGTGTTATGGTTTATGTCTAGTTGTCCCCCCAAAGCCTCATGCAGTCATGGGCAGGGAATTCTATAGATTGAGACTTGACTCATGAGTCACTGGGATTATGTAATTTAGTACAGACCTAGAGTTTGAGACTTGATCCATGATCCCTGGGATTATGTGTTTTAATACTGACGGGATTATCGGTCTGAGTATGGCTGGAACTCTGGGTGTAGTCTAGGGTAGATATCCTAAGGCAGAGAGCCTGACTGGATATAAAGAGCGACTGAGAGACAGACTCAAGCAGTTGCTGTTGCTCTCTGCTCCCCTGGTTGGTCGATTGCCTCTGATTGTTACTGTTCTGCCACCATGAACTGGATGCTCTCTGCCCTGTTCCACTCAGCCTTGGGCCAGCCGAATATGGACTGTAAGATCCAGTAACTGTGAGCTAAATAAACCTTTCCTTCCTTCATTTTGAGTGTCCAGTATTTGTCCCAGCAATGAGAGAAAAGTAACTAAAACATCGTGGTTTCACTCTGCTTTGTTCTTTTTCAACAAAAAATCTTTGTGATCCATACAAATGTTTCTAATCTGAGTTTCACATTGCTTGATTCCCAGAATTTCTTATGCCTCCCCCAAGGATGCTATCAATATTTAGGCCCTCTATCCTCTTGAGAGTGCCTCTCCTCAGCTACTCAGCAGATGAGGTGTCTTTGGTTCCTTACTTTCCATCGATCTCTTCACTTGAAACCTACATTTTTGCATTTATACAAGTTTTATAAATTGTGCTTTTTGTTTTTATCCAAAATATTTTGGTCCATGCTACAAGAGAAAATTTTTTTTTCCTAAACAACTAGACTGCTGTCAAAAGTAGGGTTAAATAATTATTTTAAAAAATAATTTTTTCTGCATTTCTCTATTTCCTAATGTTTACCTGCTGGACTACAGTAGCAGATTGCTTGCAGTTAATTGACTATAGTTAAGTAATAGTTCATTGAATAAAATTTGGTTTTTGCTTCATTTTAATTTTCACCGTCTTTTCTATGTTTTCATCAAAATCCTATCTTATTATTAGCATTTCATTTAAGAACAAAGTACAACTAACAAGCCCTACTGGTATTTACTGAAAACAGTTTCCTCTGAGGAGTCTCTTAAAATATTTATGTCTATATTTTTGTAGCTATTGACACCAGTATTATGTCAAAAATTAAAGAAGAAGTTATATTGCGCATGGATTTTTCAGCAATAGTTTAAAAATTCAACTGTCACTAAAAGTTCTTAATGAGAGAAATTTTAAGATTCCACTCTGTTTGAGTTTTCAAGTTTTCAAGGCTCATACATTTACATACTAAAATGACTTTTGAGAATTTTGAATGGAATAACTTACAATAAATTACACATCATGCACTGAAATATTCAAAATTTTCAAGTTATAGAATGCATATTTTTCTGGCTATATAATATAATAAATTTATATTCTATGTACATGCATAGGTTATATACTTAAATATATATAAACACACACATAAATATCAATTTCTCTTGTTTTACACCAGTTTCTTTTGTTCACAGATTTATAGTCATCTTATTAATGTTCTAGATCATAATTATACCTATTTCTACCCCTTCACAGAAACCAGACAACAAAGTTTATTAAACTTGTGAACAGTAAATAAAATACTGGGCAAGAAAAGTAAGTTTTGTGTATTAAGTACAGTATCTGAGTTTTTTGTCATCATGTTTAAGTCTCTGTTTACAAAACCATCACTATAACTTAAATTTCAGCCACTGGGAAAAAAATTGTGTGTAGAATTAGATTGTCATCCAAGTGTCTTAAATTCAAGAGAAATTTAAATTCACCTGGCTGCTTCTTCTATCAAGTAAATGTACCACACAGGAAAAGAGAGCCGTAAATTGTTCTGTTTACTGAAGATTCATTGCCAAAAAGAAAAACTTCCCCTGAAAGGAAAGGGAATAGTTTCTCTCTGATAGAGGCTGGCAGATGATAGAATTTTGTTCCCTCATTACCACTGCTCATGCCAACAAATCTGAACTTAACAAAATGGCCTTTTGTTAAACCATAAGAATGAAACAACTCCAAGATACTCTGCTTCTTTGATTAGGGACATTTTTTTTTTCATTTTCAGTTCCAAATAACCAGAGCTATTATTATGAAATAATATAAAAGCCTGTTTTAGCGCACTAAAGGATTTTTCACCGCAACACCTAACTGCAGAGCAATGGGAATAGAGCAAAAACTGTAGTCATGGAAAAAAGTAGAGTCTGTAATGCTTACAAGTATGAAGCTATTATTTTTAGCAACTTAAAGATTAGTGTAATATAGAGAAGAAAAGTGTTCGTTCATACGTTTCAAGCTTTGACTTCTCATACATTTATATTTAATAAACTGTCAAAAGGAGAATGCCCAAGGTTTAATGTACATTTCACTTTAGATATCTCAAATTGTATCAATGTTGAGATATGCTTCAAAAATTCTACCATTTCAAAACATTTAAAGCTTTTAATATAAATATAATGGACTCAAACACACATAATAAATTTATAGTTACAACATCTTTGTCTCTCTCTAGAAAATCATGCTGGTGAAAGCAATGAAAGGATTTTATAAAATGTACTAGGAATTGTGTTTAAAGTAAAACATGAAGTGATACAAAAATATTTGTCATTCAATATTTTTCCAAAACAACCTATACAATGATTAAATGGTAGTAATTAAACTAGCTAAAATTTGTGATAAACTTTTAAAATTGTTAGTACATCTATCTTGAAAAAAACGTTGTTAACAAATGAAAGTCTTAACCTTAAACTGTGAAGTTCTTAGTTACTACTGGAACTTCAGGAGAGCATAAGTAGTAACCTATGAATTAACATTAAAAAACAGAGGCAATATTATAGATAGAATTTCTCAAGACATTCCTCATCAAATAATGGTAATTTCCAATTTAAGTTTACACAAATGACTCAAAAACCTGTATTTTCTCAGGCTACTACTATTGCATTTTTATCACATTAGTGAGGAAATAATTTTGTTTTGCACACAACATTTTTCACTATTGTTTTACTATATCCAGTCAATACTTATATTCATATTTAATTTTATACATAGTAATATTAATCTCAAATAATGCTGCTCATTTTCTCTACTTTCTACAATAATCCAAGAAAGAAAAACGACAGTTAGGCCACCGTTTTAATTTTTAAGTAACTGGAAAGGAAGAAGAGTACAGGAAGAATATGATTAAACACCTTGCTACTAAAGCAACTCTGTTGTCACCTTTACTGCCTGTAGCCTAGGTTCCAAACATCCTCTGAAGGATAAAAGCTATCAATACAGACTTTCTGTGTGTAACATTAATGTGATTAAAATGAGGAGTCTTTTATAGCTAATGGGGTTTGGTGGTGTTCGTGGCAGAAAATTATACAGTTAAAGAAATTCAAAAAATGGAAGGTAATGGAGATCTGGGAAGAAAATGACTTAAAGAAGGCAGGAAGTGAATATTCTGGACAGATCGTAATTACTAAGAATACTGGGAGGTGAGCTTTGGGGGGGCCAACTTGATGAGACACATATCATCTGAGAATGTAGAATTGTACCATTTTGTCCAATCTACTTGTGAAGTATTAACTGTTGGCCTTAAATCCACTGGTATTAATAAATAACTAAATGATATAAAAATATGTCCATAGATCCTGTCTTTAAGTGAGGTGGACTCAGACAGAGTAAGATTTCACCTTGTCATTTTTAATTAATTTTTGCTAATATTCAATGTTCCAACCCTTCATTGATCTATCCAAATACACACCCTTCTCATCAAATAGAAATAATTTAGGTACACAATAAGTATGAAATATTTAAGAAAGCAAAAAGTAAAATAAATTGATCTTACTTTGAAGAAATTTTGTTTTTGTTCTCCATCTGATATTGAAAGAAAAATAACAGAAGACTTGAGCAGATGCGATATCACATGTGATTAAGTCAAAAGACAGGAATCATATGAACATGAAGCAAGTACTGATGGGTCATACAACACTTAATGAGCTGAACCTATTTTCCAGGCACTATATTAATCACCAATAATGGGGGAAAATGTGGTCCTGGCCCTCCTTTAAGTCTAGAATACTATGCAATAGGAAATATTTGGCTACAAGATTAATAGTACATCAGAACCAGGGAGATTATGCAACAAAAATTTATATTATATAACGTTAAAAAATACTTGAAGATATGCAGTTATTCATTTCATTCACTAACTCAAAAGTTTCTCCTCAAACTCAGACTTTTCCATTTTTCTGCTTCAACACTAATATGACATTGACCATGGGGGGTACTGGGGGCTATTTTACCATGAGGTGATAATGACACCTGTGATGTTAAGTCTGAAGTAGATTTTCCTTGCTTTCATAAAACTCTTAATAGAAAAAAAATATGTTTTTTTGTTTGTGCCTCATTTCTCAAAACTTGCCCTATAGTTGTGCGGGATAGTTGGGAATTGCAAGAAACATGAAGAAGGATGTGGAATGACCATGATTGATCAAAGCCAATCATTATTCTCCTAAACCAAGCAACAGTTTCAATGAAAAAAGTTTGCATTATCTTCAAAAGGAAGAAAGGGGACATTGTTCATTGAATAACAGTCATATCCAATTGTACTTCACTGAACTTCTTAAAAGAGAGAAATCTATTTGTTTCTGGATCCTGATTTTTGTTTATTGTGGTAAGGACTCAATCCAGGGCCAGAGTCATGCTAGGCAATTGTTCTCACACTGAGCTCCTTTTCTAATCCTTATTTCTCATTTTAATGATACAAATTAATTGTTCTGAAGCAGCATGTTTTAAGCCTTCCAAAAGACTTAGAATAGCTTGGAATCGGTGTTCTACTTGCTGCAATCTTACTGAACTGTCACTTTTAAATGTGTATAAAAGTAAAGCTACATTGAAAATGGTCCATTCTTTATAAGAAATTACATATTTATGATAATCTAGCAAGAAACTTATTCAAGATATTCCAGTATGACTGCATCTTGCTTCATCAGAAACATTGGCATAGCTGTACTCAGGAGGCTAAGCCAGGAAGATTGAATTACATAATGAGACTCTTTTTTAAAAGTGGAGACGTGTGGATGCTGAGGATATAGCTCAAGGAAAAGAGTTCAATCCTCATTACCTATTTAAAAAAAAATACTAGGCCACATGCAAGAATTCTATAAAGATTTTTTAAAATTTTATTCTACACATTATATTACAGGGTAGAATTTACACACACTGTGGTAACAAACAGCAATCTAAAGGTTTAGTGGCTTAGTGAAATAAAAATGTATTTCTCATTGACATGAAGTCTACATTGGATGCAGGCAACTTTGCAGAATCTCTCATCTATACAGATAACTCACTTAAAGATGCCTCAAGCTTTCAATATCTGTGTGATTTCACACTACCAGGATCATGGTGGCAAGCACATGTCTTTAGAAGCTTCGGTCCTTGCATGTTGAGTCAGCTGTAGGCGGAAGTCGTGTTGAAAGGGTCTGGTAGTGGGAGCTGCACACCTCACGGCAGCCAGAAAGTAGAGACATAAGGAGAGAGAGAGAAAGAGAGACTCATTGAGATCACACCTTAGTGAGCCATCTTCTCAGATCAGATCCTTCCTCCCAACAGCAGAGGCACATTACTGCCACCGTAAGTCCAATCACTTTTCAAATAAATGAGGCTTCAGGGACCACTGTAGGTCTATAGTTTAACAGGAACAGGGAATTGAGTCATGAAACCAGAACTTCAACACTTCTTCCTAGTATTGCTCACATGCAGTTCATCAAAGCAAATTACATAACTTTTCCAGATTTCAAAAAGATGTTTGGATTACCAAGTATACACTAATTTCTAATTTCAGCCCACAATTTTAGAGCATGTCTTTCTTTCTTTCTTTCTTTCTTTCTTTCTTTCTTTCTTTCTTTCTTTCTTTCTTTCTTGCTTCCTTTCTTTCTCTCTCTTTTTCTTTCTTTCTTTTTTTCTTTCTTTTGTTCTTTTTTTTTTGGAGGGGGAAGCGTCTACAGGTTGTTCAGAATCTCACTACTAGATGGGATGTGTAGTGATCTGCCTGTTTACAGCCTCCCCAGAGCTGGAATTACAGGTGTAATTCCACCTGGGCCACCAGGCCCAGTCTCAGTTTCTATCTCAGCATGCCCCAGGCAGTGGGGCCAGCACAGCAGGCCCCAGGAATTGAACTCAAGCCCCTGTGCCTGCTTGCAGGACTTTAATCCACTGAGCTATTTGGCCCGCCCAAGAACATTTCCTGAAGACTAATCATTGGGAGAATCCTACATAGTATCAGATTTTTATAAAGTCTTTGTTGTTGTCAGTGTTGTTGTTGTTGTTGTAGTACTGGGAATGGAACTCAGGATCTTGCACTTGCCGGGTAGTCGCTTAGGCTGCTATGCTATCTCCCCAGCTGTTTCATAAATTCTTGATACCTCAGTTTTCCAAAATTCTATTTAACCTTTACAGTTCAGTTATATTTCAATTAAGGTACTTCATATCACAATAATAGAGAATGCAGATTCTGGGTTCAGAAAAATCTGCATATGAGATGTAGTGGTGCTATGGGGGAACTTACCGCCTGAACCAACTTTTTCACTTAGAGTTTCTGGGTTTCATCTAAGTGGACTATTATAATGCCTATCTCATGAGAGTCTTCTCAGGATTGAAAAATATGAAAGAGAACTTTAGTATTGTCTTTATTCAGCATGCTTTTATGAGTTTTGTAAAAGCAGTGCTGTAAGCATCAGGGTCTCATAATGATTCAGTACTGTGCTTAGTAAGATCATTTTAGATGACGCGCACTTGCTCAGCAGGACTGCTGCTGTGATGATCCAAAGCTGTTTACTCTTCATGTGTCGGCACGCTAGAAATCTGAATGATGATTTTTTAAACCTCAAGGGATTCCATAAATATTGTCATTCATAAAATAGGTCCTTGCTTTGGGTTTAAAATGAAGTTTGTGAAAGTTTCTCACATACTCAGAATTAACGACATGATCAATTCTGCGTATAAAGGTTGACTGAGCTTCCAGCCTTATATGATAATATCAGCAATCCTTTATGCTTGCTAGATCTACTTTTCAATCTCATCGGTAACTCCTTTCCCATCTACTCTCTCAGTCGGCGATCTCTAAGATAAGGCAATGCTGGCTCTGAGATCCCAGCACCCTTAGCTCCCATATATGGTAAAGTCTATTGCACACTTCAAAGCCTCCCCAGATCTGGCAAATGATCAAGGTAAAAGGGACATTCCTCAGACTGCCAATGCTCCTGCTCTGAAATGGTGCCCAAGACCCAGGTGTTGTGCTCTAGGAACAGGAAAACTGAATTCCATTTCTTCCTCCTTAAGCTCAGTGAGATAACTGTTTGAATGGAAGTGTAAACTTTACATTTGTTGCATTTCTATTAATGGAAACCAATAATTTATGTCTGATAAGTTTTAATTCATTCTGTATTCTCACCCAGAAGTACTTTGATTTTAACACGAAGAATTGTCAACATGACATAGTTTTCACTAAAATATTCAAGTCATTTTTCCACTTTTGACTTGAATTTTCCAGAGCCTGTATTCTATGTGAAATAATTACATTTACTTAAACATCTATAGCCTATCTGTGCTAAGACTTCAAGCTTATCCTTGAAAATGTTGTTCAGACATTAAAATGTGTGGGGCTTACAATATTGTGAAATTTGCCTGGACTGAAAAAAAACTCAGTAACTTTCCAGCCAACCTTCTAACTCGCTAATTCCAGAAGCCGTTAAACATTACGCTGAGAAGACTGGCAATGTAAGAGTGTGAATGAAAACTCACCTGTTTGTTATTCAAACAGATCAACAATATTTTCAACCATAGTTTAAAGTTAATAGAGTTCCTATCCAAACCAATAAAAATCATTTATTATTATTAGGCTGCATTCTAACATAGCTTCCACAAAAAAATCCAATCCAATTTACCAAAGAAAACCTAAAAGCAGAGGGAGAAGGACCTACCAGGAAAATTTTAAATAGGTCAGCCTTACTGTAATGACTGGAAATACTGAAGAAAGCAGTCTGTCATTTCCAATTAAGACACACGAGTTTAAAAATAACCAAAATGTTTCTATGGAAGAGAGAATATTTCAACTAGTACGTTTCCTTATACTAGTCAAAAACTGACAAGTCTGTGTAAACGGAAAAATGGAGAAGTTATTCAACAGATGAATTATACAGTTTTAATTGTCTTTAAGGCCACAAGTTCACTATTCACATTCAAAGTGGAGTAAGCAAGGTTCTTATTTCCTGTGTGTTTGATTTTGAAAGTGAATTGTTTTAGCGGGCCCATCCACTAGTACTATTGCAATTTTTTTTTTATTGTTTTGGGCTTTTCTCATTTTTTTAAATTTTTGGGGGGCGGCATTTAGTACAGGATCTACAGGGTCTCACCTCCCAGATCAGGCTCATAGTGTTTTCAGCCTCCCAAGCACCAGGATTACAGGTGTGAGCCACCACACCCAGTCTCAATGGCTGACTCAGTGATCTGGCTGGCAATGCACACCAGGGATGGAACCCTGGTCACTGAGCCTGCCTGAGCATGTGCTTTTTATAGTCTGCTGACCTATCTGGCCGGCCTTTGTTGCTATTGAACGCATAACCTCACAGTTTTGTAAAGTTAAACTGCCTAATACCTCGATGTAAACCTAATGAAGTCTACGACCTTTAACTTGTATTTTATTGCAAATTTATTTATCTTTGAACAGTAAATATATCAAAATACTTTATATCTCATTTAAGACTTATGTTACATATTACAAAATACCTGTCATACTACTGAACTGTTAACCCCCATTTTTATGATGTAGTCTAATGCATCACTTGTAACTTTTAATCCATTTTTATAGAAATGTCTGTGTACAGTTCACAGTTCCCTAAAATATAAATCACATTTGAGTTTTCATGTAAAATTACTTATCGACAGGGTTTGCTTACACTCCGTTACCACTCTCTGGTACTGCGGGTTACGGTCCTCTCTGTTTCGTCATTGCTATTTCCCTCGATGTCCTCTTGTCCACCTTCTTTGTTCTGTGTTCTCACCTCTAATCCTTGTGTGCACATTTTGTGACATCTCTTACCTTCTCCTTCAGATGAGGACTCTGAAACCCAGTGTTCTGATCTTCCCACCTCCAGACACAGCCGCCTGATACATGCTTCTGTTTGCGACTCCCTTGCAGCCTCCCCGCGCCCGTTTGGAGACGGCCGCCTGCTCTCTCCCATGCTGCCTTCTACCAAAGTATCGCCATCAGAGTGACGGCTCAGTGTGTCACTTCCGACTTCCCTTAGTTTCTCACATAACGCAACGTGTTGGAAATCCATCCCACTTTCTTTTCCTTGCATTTTTTGATCTCTTATCCTCCACACCTTCTTCCTCGCATCCTTTATTTAGACACCTTCTTCTATCAATTAAAATATTGTCTTTCCTGATTAATATCTTTGAACAAATTCCCAGACAATTCATGAAGAAAAGCCAACTGCATGGAAAATACTTTTAAAAATCAACAGCTAGGTTCTGATATTTTTTAGGAGTTTCTATACTGCAAAGGAACTTTTCAACAGACTGAAAGAAAACACACAAACTGGAAAAGCTTATAGCCAACTGTCCCTCTGATGAAGGCCTTCTTTCTAGAACTTATAAAGAATTTAAAACATCAGGACACTGAATTCAAAGACTCAATCCAAAAATGGGAAACAGAGATGTGTCTTAGTTACTCTTCTCTCATTGCTAAGACAAATCAAAATGCCAACACTCAAAATGAGGGAACGAAAGGTTTACTTAGTAACCTCACAGTTACTGGAGGTTTCAGTCCGTATTCAGCTGGCTCCAAGGCAGAGCGGCACATGGCACAGGGCAACCTTTTCATGTCAGTGGGCAAAGAGCAAGAGGGAAGCGAGGAGTAGCAGCAGCTCAGCAGCTAACCTCTCTTCCTTCCTTACAATGAAATGTAAATCACTTGCCCTAGGGAAGGGGCAGCACCCACACCCACAATAACCAACCACAAATTCCAGAAGCCGCCCCATAACTACATGAGGCTTGGGGGGCCACCTACACACAAACCATAACAAGATGATTACACATGTACAAGAGGAAGAAATATGAATGGCAAGGAAATGTGTTCAAAATCATTGATCATTCAAGAAATGCAAATTAGAACAACACTGAGATTCCATATCGTCCCAGAAAGAATGGCTAACATCAAAAATCAGGCAAATAAAAGACTTTTTTTTTTTAAGTCAGACAATAACAAATGCTGGAGGGGCTGTGGAGAAAAAGGAATATTTCTCCACTGTTGCTGAGAATGTAGAATGGTACAACCACTATGAATGTCAGTATGGAGATTCCTTTATAAACTAGGATTGGAGATTCCACTCAAGCCAGCTATCTGCTCTTGGTTATTTTTCCAAAAGAACTGAAAACATCATAGCACAGCAATATACATGCGACCATGTTTATAATGGCACAATTTGTCACAGCTAATTCCTGGAAGCAACCCAAATGCCCACCAACTGAAGAATTGGTAAAGAAAACATGGTATTTTTGCACAATGGAGTATTATTCAGCTATACAGAAGGATGAATCTGAGCCTTTTGTCAGTAAGTGCATGGAAGTAGAGCTCATACTCTTAAGTAAAATAAATCAGACCCTCATGTGCAAATGTCATACTGCATCCATAGTGTGAGAATCTGAAAGAGAAAAATGGAATCTGAAGGGTACGATAGATACTGGGAAAGGGGAGTGAACTTATTCACAAAGAAAGAGTTGCTGAAGGAGAGAAGGACAGGAGAGGGAGCCGGGGAAGACAGTTTATGTACGTAAGCACAGTGGTGTGGACAACTGTACTGTGCATTTCTGCTGCTCTGCAGAAAGAAGCAGTGGAGGCTTTAATTTATTTTCAAGTGTTTTTTCCTTTTCCTCTCCTTAATTTATTATACACTTCTGCCTTTTTTTTCTTTCTTCTTCTAATTTTACATGCATAGTTCTGCTAATATGAAAAACTGGTTGGAAGGCAGCGCTGTGTATTACAAAAATTACTGTGAAATTCATGTTACTCTGTTAAATGAAATTCTATATCCCTTGCATTTTTTTCTGTTTTAATTCTAATTTGTACTCTGTTTAAAAAATAAAGAACAAACTTAAGTGAAATGAGTAAGTTAGAAGTCTATCCAGTAGGCTACAGAGCAGGATATTGCGAAAAAAGCTACGATATCCACAAATCTGACTTTTTCAGTACATTTCTGAAAAATTAATTCTGTAAACCTTAAGCTGTGTCTAGCAGTTCCTCATTCCTGGAATACCAAAACAGGAAAACAAAATCTATTCAAAGATGATTATAGGAAATATATATACAGAGAATATGTTCATTTTTGACAAATCACAAGATATGACAGGAATATTAAAATGAAACTTCCAAAGTATTGCTCTACAAAGAGAAGATCTATTTTAAATTGCTTGTCTTCATTTTCTTGGCAATCGTAATCTTCAGCATCAGTCTCCAATGTCTAATCCTTTGTTAGTACTGCAAGTCTAATTGCACACAGAGAGATACCACTGGCTTTGCGACACGTGCTAGATCAGCATCACACATAGGGAAAGTGCTGGCCATTTCTGGCCATTAGCCACTCAGAGGACAAAGGGAATGCCAGTGTTTCACCAGACACCAGAGCTAACATAGCATAAAGAAGTGCAAGGAAAAGACAAGGCAGTAGCTGAAAGCACAGAGCCTAAAGTCAACATCCAATGTTCAAATCTAGATGCTACGCCTTCATATTCACAGGCAATGTGCTAAGCTTCTTATGCCCCTATTTCTTGAACTATGAGATGAGAGATATTTAAAGCAGTAAAACAATATGTTTGGAAGATAAAATGAATTAATATATTCATATTAAACTTTGAACCGCAGTCTATGTATAAGACTAAATAAGTATTGCTTTTCGTTATTGCAAATGCCCATAATTTCATTAGCACTGTTAGAATTTGTAATTACTCCATAGTCACACCAGGAACTAAAACTCAACATAGTTCATATTTCCCCAAATATTTTGTTATATTAGCAAGGAATTATTTCTTCTTAAATATTAAAGTAACCTTCAAACTGTATTGAAATAAAGGTTAGTTTTTACTTAGGTAGTGCATTTGGCTGAATATCTGCAAAACAGCATCCCAGGTTACAGTCACTATGAGAAATTAAATCATTAAGAAACTAAGGTGCTTAAATATTTAAGGCTCCCTTTAAACTTTGTGGGTTCATCCACAGTTATGTGAAGGTCTAAGGATGGGTTCACTGGGAATTTGAAGCAGCTGAAGCTGGAAATGGGTCATATGTGTGAGGGCAGGACAAGGCCACAGTGCCTAACGCAGTCAAACAACCCCAGTCTTGAAAAGGCATCCTGCCTGGTCAGTTTGTGTTCTCTGATGTTAACTTTGCAAAGGTGTAAAAAAAAAAATCCCTACTGTTGTCATGAGGTCCTTTTCCCACCAGGCAAACAGGCCTCAACCTGTCCCCAGTTCTTGTCTCTTTATTTTTCCTTATTCCTGGAGCAGTTTCTCCCAAAGGTATATCAAGAGACCAATAAATTCCTACAACTGAGTGTATATTTTTATTTTTCAAAAGATGTACAGTTTAATGTTCTTTTTTCTGCATACATACACAAACATATTGTTCCCTTCTTTCTTTTGATCTTTTCCTCATCCAAGCTTTTCTTTCAGATTGAACAAATCTTTAACTTTCACAATATCTATTGTACATTTCAGATTTTACTAACTCTTTTAAGTTCTCATGCTAGTGGGAAAATACAATGTTTGTGCATGCAGGTCTGACTTATTTCACTTACCAATTGTCCCTAGTTGCATCCATTTATCTATAAAAGTCTCAAGTTTATCCTTTTCATACCTGAGCAATACTTCATTGTAGAAAAGTACCACATCTTTCTTATCTCTTTCTCAGTTGATGAACATTTGGGTTGTTTCTAAGATTTAGCTATGACAAACAGCTATAAACATGAGCGCACATGTATAGCTGTGGCATGATGATTTCAGTTCTTTGGTGCTATCAACTTCTTTTTGTCTTTTGCAGCAGTAGTTAATAAATCTTTCTTCTTCTTCTTCTTCTTCTTCTTCTTCTTCTTCTTCTTCTTCTTCTTCTTCTTCTTCTTCTTCTTCTTCTTCTCCTCCTCCTCCTCCTCCTCCTCCTCTTCTTCCTCCTCCTTCTTCTTTCTTCCTCTTCTTCCTTCTTTTTCTACTTCTACTTCTTCTTCTTTCTTTTTAATTTCTTATAGCTTTTTGTTGTTTTGTTTTGTTTTAGTCAATTTTGCAGGTTTGTATCTGGTAACCTAAATGACTAATTTGAATAATAACATGCAATACAGCAACCATTGTTGAATTCCTGTTACTTTGTTTAATCAAATTTTGTATCATTTCTAATGCTTTTTTTTTACTATATTATATTCTTATTTAAAATTATTTTTCCCAAATTATTACTGCTGAATTATTATTCAATCAATGAGTTTCCTTTTGGTAGATTGGTACATGCAGATAACACACTTTTATCTTTTCCCCCATCATGTCTCCCTCATGTCACCTTCTCCCCAGGTTCACGTGCTATTTTGTGGAACCTTCAATCTGTTTAATGTATTTTGATAATATGCATGCACAATATTTCCTGTCTTTATGCCCAAGGTGTATAAGTTGCACATTCCAGAAAACAGAGTCTCATCCTTGGATATTGTTGATGTCACCTCCATGTTTGTATGTAGGAGTGATAAAAATAGTTACATGACATTGGTCCTTTCATAAGATCAGAGCATGATTGTCATTCTTTGACTTAAAGCCACAAGTACAGTTTGAAGGAAATTCTTCTCCGAAGACCTAGGCAAAAGTCCCATCACCTCTGAAATCATCACAAATTTTGTGATTTGCATATTCCTGAAGCTCATAGATAGAGTGTATCAACTGAAAATGTGTTTTAGGATCATTTGAGTTACAATTCATTTGTCTACCACCAACATTGTTTGACGATAATTTTTAATTCTTGAGATATATACTTGCCTCAGCTGAGATTTTTCATAAAGCAGTAATGACTCTGAAGTCAACAATTACATTATACATAAGCATGTTTAGACATTGGCTTTATCTTCTTTATATTAAAAGAAATTATCTACTAAAAATATTTCTGTTACTGATTTGATGCTGACACCAGGGTCTTTACCTTTTTCATTTTATTTTATTTTTAAAGGGAGTACAAATTAGAATTAAAACAGAAAAATTGCAAGTGTAACAAAATTTCACGTAACAAAGTACTATGAATTTCAATATATTTGCTGCAGTACATAGCGTTGCCTTCAAATGAGTTATCCATATTATCACATTCATGCATGTGAAATAGAAAGAAGAAAGAAATCTATAAGAAATTAAGAAGAGAAAAAGTATAAACAATTGAAAAAAGAGACAAAACAAATGAAAACACTAAATGCTTCTTTCCATAGAGCAGCAGAAATGCACAGTACAGTTGTCCAAATCATTGTGGTTAGAAACATAAATAAACCTTTTTCCCCTCTCCTGTCCTTGTCCTCAACTCAGGCACTCTTTCCTTTTTAATAAGTTCATTCCCCTTTCCCAGTATCTATTTTACCCTTCACATTCTATTTTTCTCCTTTGCGTTCTCACACTAAGGAGGCAGTACTATCTTTGTGCATGCAGGTCTGATTTATTTCTGTTAAGCATCTGGTCTCTGCTCCTATCCATTTACCAACAAAAGACTCAAATTTATCCTGCTGTATAGCTGAACAATACTCCATTGTGTAAAATTACCACATCTTCATTTTTTTTTTGTATACCAAATTTATTAAGCAGTAAACCATCAAAAGTAGGATTCTGAAGAATGACAAAAGACTCTCAAGTCTTCACTGTACATAAACTCAGACCTCAGACTTCAAAACTTCATATTAGAGCAACTATTGGGAGTAATATCTTTGTTGTATGCTACTTTTTGAAAAATTGTGCTCATATTATTTTTGTTTGCTTTATAACCAACTCCTCTTCGAAACCATGTAATTTTTTAATAAGTTATTTTTTAATACCATGTGGTTTTGCATATGCCACCATGGACATAGCGTTCTCAGCAGGGCTGCAGATGTGGCTCATCTTGCCCTCAGCTTCTCTGTGTGGCAGCCCCATGTGAGATACCTGTCTATCACACCAGTATAAAGCTTGTTTGGCATTGTAATATATGACTTTTCCTCACAGAGTACCACTAGACTGGACAGCGATAGGGTGTCATCTGCCTCCAGCACTGCTGAGCGAGGGATGGTGAAGCCAATGATCCGTGTGGATCAGCAGCAGGACTATCGGAGGCAAGAAAGCAGGTAGGCAATGTTTCCGATTTAAATGTGAGAGTGGTCCAAAGAGGGCTTTGTGACAAAGATTACTGAATTTGTACAAGTTCAGCTGACATTTTTCAAATGTTCATAATATCTTTAAAAGTATTTCCTTTCTGTATTGCTGAGTTAAACAAAAACAATTGCTTTATCAGTTATTGTACCTCTCACTTATTTGTCATAGTATTACTAGGTTGATATAGGAGACATACTTCTTCCAAGTTGGCTACTTTGTAGCGATGCCTGAGGAAAGGGGCTTTTATGGAATCTTAGAATTTAATAATTTTTATATTTATAAAAACTATTGAACCAGATTTTAGAATAGGTTCTTACATATTTTTTTCTTTCAATTGTTTTTATTGTTTGAATTTAACAATGGTTATATTACATATTTTCATTATCAGATCAGTTTAGATTAATACATATAGGTATATAAGATTGATCAAACAATTAAACATTAACCTTTCTAAATCCACATTACTTTTTTTTTTCCTTTCCCCTTTCTTTTCTTTGAAAGTTGACATATTGCATATTGTCCTCACAATCATTCAACAGAGTACAGTGTGTGGGCATGACCCATCTCCCTATTGATGTTGCTTAGAAAAATTAAAAAAAAAAAAAAAAA